>APFE031011355.1:0-10255 GCA_000404065.3 Pinus taeda
TTTTTTGGATGGATTCAGTGGGTATAATCAGATAAGAATTGCACCCCAAGACCAAGACAAGACCACCTTCACCAGCCCCTGGGGAACGTTTGCCTATACAGTTCTTCCATTCGGGCTATGTAATGCACCAGCAACTTTTCAAAGAGCTGTTATAGGAATTTTTTCTGATATGCTGAATGATTCTATGGAAATATTTATGGATGATTTTACCCCTTATGGTGTGTCTTTTGAAGATGGATTACGAAACCTTGAAAAAGTACTTAAAAGATGCATACAAGCTCACCTCGCCCTAAGTACTGAAAAATGCCATATGATGATGAACGAAGGAATAGTGTTTGGACATTTTATTTCATCTCAAGGTATTCAGGTAGATCCATCTAAAATATTAGTCATTCAGAATCTTTCTGTTCCTAAAACTCAAACTGATGTGAGAAGCTTTCTAGGGAATGCTGGATACTACAGAAGATTTATTAAAGATTTCTCTAAAATAGCTTCCCCATTATTTGTCTTGCTTATGAAAAATGTTGAATTTAAGTGGACTAATTCTTGTCAGAAAGATTTTGAAGAACTCAAGCATCAGTTGTCTACTGCCCCTATTTTGAGGGGGCCTGATTGGAACCTTCCGTTTCACATATCTTCTGATGCTTCAGACATCGCAATCGGAGCTGTTTTGGGACAAGAGGAAAATCATCTTCCTTATGCTATATATTTTATCAGCAAGAATATGACCCCTGCTGAGCTTAACTATACAGTTACCGAGAAAGAATTTCTTGCAGTAGTTTATGCCATTAATAAATTCTGACACTATATTACTAGTTATTCTACTTTTGTGCACACTGATCATTCAGCTATTAAATACTTAATGAACAAGTCTGTCACAAATGCTAGAGTTACCAGATGGCTATTATTATTGCAAGAATTTGAAATCACAATTGTAGATCGGCCTGGTAAAGAAAATGTGGTGGCTGATTTCCTTTCTCGGTTAAAAACTGATAATGATATCCCAGTAGATGATTCTTTTCCTGATGAGCATTTATTTGCAGTTTCTGCTCACTCTCCATGGTACGCAGATATTGCTAATTATTTGGTTGCAGGAAAATTACCATCACACCTGTCATACAGAGAAAAGAGAAGAATTGTTCAACAAAGTGCCAGGTACAGCTGGATAAATGGGTGTCTTTCCTACACTGGGCTTGACCAGGAAATCCGAAGGTGCATTAGAGAAGATGAAGTGTATGACATATTGAAAGCTTGTCATGATGGCCCTTGTGGAGGGCATTTCGCTGATAAGAGAACAGCACACAAAATTCTGAGGATGGGTTACTATTGGCCCTCATTATTTTAAGATGCAAAGAAATATGTAAGGGCTTGTGACAGCTGCCAGAGAATGGGTCAACCCAATCATAGAGATCAAATGCCATTAAAGCCCCAGGTAGTTTCCGAACCATTTGAAAGATGGGCCTTGGATTTCATAGGACCCATTAACCCTCCATCCAATCAAAGAACTTATATATTAGTCTATACAGACTATATGACTAAATGGGTGGAGGCCAAAGCACTTATTAGAGCCAATGAAGAGGCCGTCCTAGCTTTCTTATTTGAAGAAATCTTCACTAGATTTGGAATTCCTAGAGAGCTAGTTATTGATGGAGGACCTCCATTCAATTCTCATGGTTTCAAATCTACCCTTCACAAGTATCATATTCAACATAGAATGACTACACCATACCACCCCCAGGCCAATGGGCAGGTGGAAAGCACAAACAAAGTCTTAGAGGCCATTCTAACTAAGACAGTGAAGGACAACCGGAAGGATTGGTCCCAAAGGCTCCCTGAGGCATTATGGGCTTACAGAACTACTTGGAGAAATACTACAGGTTTTTCTCCCTATGAATTGGTTTATGGTAAAAATGTTGTTTTTCCTGTGGAATTTGAGATTAAAACTCTAAGAACTGCTTTAGCTGTTAATCTTGATTTGACTGATATGCAGACAGCTAGGTTGCAGCAGCTTTTGGAGTTGGATGAAAAACTATTAGATGCCATCCATCAAACAAACATGATACAGCAACAAAGGATGAGGTGGCATGACAAAATTATCAAACACAAGCAGTTCCAAAAAGGTAATTGGGCCTTACTGTATGACTCTCGGTTTGAAAATTTTCAGGGTAAGCTACGTACACGCTGGCTTGGACCATATGAAGTAGATGTTGTTTTTCCAAATGGAACGGTAATACTTTTAACAATTGATGATGCTAAAACACCTCTGCTAGTCAATGGCCATAGGCTCCGTTTATATCAGTGCCCTGTTTCTAAAGAAGATTTTAAGACTGCTTGCATGACTGATATTCATTATCTTGTTCTACGGGAGTCTTCTGCCCCTCACAATATTTAATTTTCTGCACTATATTTCTAGTAATAGATTAGATTTAGTACTAATAATCCCTGTCAAGGATTGGTATATTACAATTGAATTTTGCAGATTCTGGAAAAAGCTCATTAAGGAAGGACATATTCATCATGAGAAGATCTGAAGCTTCAACACAGAAGTTGCTTCCATCATGTTACCCCATTTTTCTATCAATACCCCTCCATTACTTCCATTATTCCATTGTTCCCACCCCTACCATCCCTGAAATATTTTCCTTCAATCAGTGTTTCCCATCCCTTACTACTGAAATTATCCCCTATTAAACATTTTCCCCATTGGTTACGGACCTAAGTCATTTATATCATTCCTCTGATTTTTCCCGTTGCTGAAACACCTGTTTCAGCAACGTATCATTCATTTTTCCCGTTGCTGAAACACCTGTTTCAGCAACATGTCATTCATTTTTCCCGTATCGTTAATTTTTTTCCCCGTTGCTCAAACACCAGTTTCAGTAGCCTGTCATCATTAAAACATTATTTCTCTCCGCTGTTACATAATTTTTTTGTTCTCCACGACTATACTTCAGATCCTTTCAGTGAAAAATTATTCAGCAATGACCAGATCCAATTACACTCCTGTTCTAAACCTCAGAGAAATTAACAGACTCTTCCACACACATTAAAGTTATTTTTGAAGCAATCGACACTTCGAATTATTAAAAGGTAAAAATATAAGGTATGAGGTTTTAATGTAATTCAGTTAAATTATATTAAAGAGAGGATTTCATTCACAATTATTACAGATCTTCACACGCCTAATCATTATTACACCGTACATAGGGGGGGAATTCCAAAAATAACGATAACTCTGCATTAATCAATCCTCCGTCCTTTGTCATATCCATTACCGTCATCATGACCTTGCAGCCTCTGTTGCAGCAACTAGCGCAAGTTGGGGTCTGTGTTTACTGTGTCCAGAGCCTCTGTGTGTAACTCAAAGCAATAGCCATGGGAGGGTCGGCTGTTAGACATGAGCCCGGCTCTGTAAATCTTCTGCAATTGTTCCCCGAAGTATATCAGGTATTCCAACAAGCGGGATGGACAGTATATTTTGAAAGATTGGGTGAATTTGACCAGGGACAAGTCTTAGAGTTTGTGCAAAACCTTCAAGACGATTTTTCAATGGTCCAAGGGGTTTGCATTTCAGTAACAGAGGAGGACATAGTTCAGGTATCAGGGTTGCCAGCTACAGGGATTCACTGGTTCAGCAGAAAGAAGGTTATTCTCAACGCGCAGCAAGAATTTCTTTGTCCAGATGAGCGAGTGGAACCCAGAGGCCGCGGGGTTAGTCTGCATTCACTTCCCCAACCATGGCCATCAGTGGCAGAGTTCATCAAACACTATTTAACATGTGAAGGGCGCTACCAGGTAGTGTACAACCATGATTTTGTTTTGATGAACCATTTAAGAAACGCACGACTGATTAATATCCCCTATTATCTGCTTGGTTGTATTAAAAACATGTCTTATTATTGTAGATGCTCCAAATTTCCATTGTTATCCCTCACCCACCACCGTTTATGCCAGCTATTGATACAGAGGGGTCTTGCTCAGCAAAACCCCCCTCTGCATGCCCCACTTCCTGATCCCCAGATGTCCGAAATTCCCCAGCAGGGTCAAACGTCCGAACAACCCGGAAGTTCTCACGACATTCCGGAAATTCCCTATGAAGGACAGCAGGATGATGCCCCACATTCCCCAGTGGACCCAACCGCGACAGCGCCCGAAGTAGCAAAGTCAACTGGCCCCACTATTTCTGTCCCTAGTGATGACTCTCTAACACTTCCATCCCCACCCATTCACAAAAGGAAGAGAACCCTAACTGGCTCAGTTTCCAGACGACGGACAAGGGCTAGATCTCAAGTCCTTACTTCTTCCGAAAGCCCTTCCCCCAGAGAAGAACCCTTCCCTTCAAAGAAAAGGAAAGGTTGCAATTTTACCGCCTTCCTACCAAAAAGAAAAAAGAAAACAACTGTCGAGACAGAACCCACCCTCATTTCCCCTGACCCCGCCACTATTTTGTTAAAACCCCTATCTCCATCTCAAATCCCCCAATCCGTCTCATCTGGAGGTACTGCCACACAAGAACCAGTGCCCCGGGATAATACGACATTGTTTATAGCTCTAGAGGTGACTGTCCCACAAGAACCAGTCACTCACCCAGTGACTGTCCCACAAGAACTAGTCACTCACCCAGTGGCTGAAACACAAGAACCAGTCACTGACCCAACTACTGAAACACAAGAACCAGCCACTGCGGAACAAAAATACACCAAGCATGACGATAGTGGGAGATCAGCAGTAGCTGAAACACAAGAACCAGCTACGCCTGTGCATCAACAGACTACCCCAACGGAGTCAGCCAGCGCATAGGGTTTACATACTATGACATCTCTGTTGGAGGAAAATGAATTCCTCAAAGCTGAATTAGAAGCGTACAAGAATGAACTAACCATGGCTCGAGAGGTTTTTGAGAAAGAACTGAACCTCTATATGTTAGCACAGGCAGCCTCAATGCAGAATAAGGAGCCATGCAAGGAATACATGTGCCATGAGTGTGACAACATTTACCATGCTGCAGGCTACAAAGTAGTTAAAATTCAATTATCTGAGGCATCTACATCAACTGGAACAAAAGAAGAAAACCCTACTGCTCCGCAAGAACTAGTAGGGCTCTCTATAAAGCAAGAAAAAGATACCGAACCCCAGATATCTTGCCCTTTACAGGTTGATGCGGCCATTCAGACAGAAGCACCACCACAATTAGTCAGTGTGGCCATTCAAACAACGTCCCAACCCACTACTGTTGATGCCAAGATACAGACTTTGCCATGGAATCAGTTGGAACAGATGAACAAATGGAAGAGGCAATATGCTGAAGAACAAGATACAATGTTACACCAACACAAGTTACAATGGCAGAATCATATATATGCCAATTGGGACAGGTGGGACCAAATGATGCAACAGCTTAAGGACTACAAAAAGGAAGCCAAAGAGTCTAAGGAAAAGATAACCCTAATGTTTTCATTAGTCCAGAAGTTGATGGCTACACGCAAACCCTCTGTAAACTATTCTCTCTTTCTTGCTGAACGATTCATTTATTTTCAATTAAAAGCAATAAAAAACGGCAGACCATATGAGTTAATGACTTCAGAAAACTTTGTTGAGACCTTTAATGAGGCCCCCGAGAGTGATCAGCATTTGCTGTGTGAACTCTACCTCCATAACGAGGCTATTCCCGAGAATAGAGAAGTCAATCTTATTCCAATTGCAGGAGATATACAAATAAGGGCATTTGTCTCCTTTTTGTCTAACCAGCTCACTTGGCAATCTGCATTCACTGCAAGCAATCACAATGAGGACAATAAACTCCTGTGGATCAGACCAGAGCCCTTAAGGCCAGCCCTGTTCATAGCACAATATTATGAGTTTTTACAGAAGCCAGGAATGCACAGGTACATGCAGCAACTACATGCTTCAACACTTTCTAAGTGTCAACAGCACATTAGAATAAAAGGTAATGCTGCAATGAATGCCAATGTTATGTTTTGGCAGCAGTCATGCAAAGAAAGACAGGACTATCACCCTTTTAATCCTCACAATCTTCAAGCTGCATTATCCAGGGTTTCCAATTACATTGGTTGCATTCAACGTTGCGGAGTAAACTGGATCGGGTATCGTTTCCATTTTCCAATTTTATGGCTGCCTTCAGACAAATATCAGTGTCATTTCCAGTTGACCAACAGAGATGAAGCCTTGGCATGGCAGAACTTGCAGAACAACGGAGGATTCAGAGCTCCTACAGATGCCACCTTCTCTAGCTACTGCTTGAGTAACTTGCATGCTCAGTCCCAGTACTCAGACTCCGATTCAGACTAGGGGTTGCCTGAGGACATGCAACATTTTTGGCTGGGGGGGATGTTAGGACTCCACTTTGTATCATTTTTGCTATATATTTTTGACACCACTTCACCCTTATAACTATCATTAGAAAGAATCCCATTATCATCTTCAGTCACTTTATCCCAAGGTATACAAAAACCTCTTCTTTATTATATGTTTAATCTGTTTTACATTTAATTCCATAATACTCTTATATTTTATCATTAATTGAAGTGTATCATTGCTAACACAAGTCCAAAGATCGCAGATAAGTATATGCGGTCGTTGCTGAAACAGCTGACTCATTTGCTGAAACAGTTAACTCAGTTGCTGAAACAGCCGTCAAGCACGCAAATTCCGTCAAGCGTAATTTGCGATTCTGGAAGAAGCTTTTTGTGGAATAGCAGCAGCAGTATGAAGACACGATTACCTGGATCAGCCTGAAGATAGCAATCTTGTTATATCTGTTGTAACAGTACCTTTTTTATGAAGAACAGAATAATCCTGTTTTGGGAAAAAGAACAGATTCAAGATGATATGGATTCACTCTCATGTAAATTGAAAATGATGTCTCCTCTTTAAAAGGAGGAGACATCATCATTAGAAGGGAGTCAGTGATTGTAAACAAAGAGAAGTACATTGTGTGAGAACTGGAGCTAGTCTCCATCTGTAATGTATCAGTTACTTTGACAGATGAATAAATTCTTCTTTTGAGCGTTCCAATTTAGTTCTTTCCCCAGGGAATCTTGTGAGAGGGAAAGGGCCCGCCTTCCTCACAATATTCACCCTTGATTCCTGTATTTTGCTTAACTCTTTGTGTGTGTCTTGCATTTTACTTTAATTCTGTTGTTGGACACTCGATTACACAGTGCAGTAATACTCTGTTCCCTTGACACTGCGTGTATTGAATGCATTTATTCTGAAGTTGAGAAATCTGTTTCTATTGATTGTATGAATGAATGATGTCGGGAAGCAGGTGCTGAAGATTCCTATATAAAGGAATAGGGTCCTGCCCCATTACTTATCTTCCTTTGTCTATAGTGTGATTAGAAGCAAGAGAACAAGTGTTGAAGGTTCCTGTTCATGGGAATAGGGTCTTGCTCTCTTGAAGTCACCTTTCTTACAGTGTGATTAAGTGTCAGGCATCAGGTGCTGAAGTTCCTCACTAAGGAATAGGGTCCTATTCCTGCTATGGTTGATTGATTTCTCTCTTTGCAGGTTGATTTTCCTTTGTATTAATTGCAGTAGAGAAATTATTTCTGCTATAACTAAATCGACCTTAGCTTTGATTAAGTACAGTGCAAATCAGTAGATTGGTGAGATTAATAATTGTGTGTTCTCCTTTTACTACAACCTTGTTTCTGCTTTTGAAATTGAGCATATCCAGTGCGTGATTATCTTTGAAATAAAAAGACTTCCTCGGGTTGATAATTTATGTGGAGCTTGAATTGCGAAGCAATTAAAGCCACCAACATATACTTGTTTCTGTGGCAGACTTGAGGGATGGTACATACAGATATGATGGAGGTTACTTCATGGACCTAGATGTGGCACATTGAGAGTCGGAGTTTGAGGAGATGATCTCTTCATTTTGAGGATATGGATGTTTTGCAGATGGATGATGATGTTGGGGTAGATGCGGTTGACTTCATGCAACAGATTAGTACCAGGCATCATGGACAGCATGTTCCAGATGAGATGAGGGCTACTTCATGGACCTGAGCATGGCTTACACTTATAAGGAGATGGTTTCTTGATCAAGTTGAAAATGTGTTGGGATGTTTTGAGAAGCAACTGATGATGGCATGAGGAAGTGCATTCTCATGGTTTGAGCGTGATCGTTGGATTAGCTACCTGACTAGTTCAGACATGGGGGAGTCAGTGTACAAATATGTGTTAGCATTGTGTTGGAGTATCATGGCAGTAGTTCACATGAGGACGACACATGATGAGGTCGACACGAGATGTTGCAGAAAGCATGTAGCTTGAGATGGAAGGGCCAACCTTCCACGATGGGGAGCAGCATGTGGAGATTGTGACAGGGTGGTCGATGGTCATAGATTGAGATGATTTCTGATGTATAACATACCGATGAGGTGTATACCTTGGTATGGTGATCTTGGTGACAGATTGTTGCCGGGACGAAACATGATGGAGACAATCGTTCTACATATGTTGCAGAGATGGTTACAGTATGTGGAGGAGTTGACATCATGGATGAGATAGTTGTTATTGATCTTGGTGGATGGCTACTAGGATGGTATGTTGTCGAGGTTGGCAACAACTTCAGGTGGAGGATGTAAGGACCTGTTGTCCTGAACACATTCTACCCGAAGTGTGACCATGACCGAACGGAGGGCGCGTGGTTGGAGGCTTGAACGAACAACATTCCAGCTTGGTATGCGAGCTCAACATGAAACACGCAAAGGTGTTATGAATGTGTGGAAGGTTGGGTGAGCAGGTTATATATGTGTGGGATCATGGAGGAGCACCCACAGGTTGACCAACAAACATAGCAAGGCCAACGTGACTTGTGGGCATTTGGAACGAAGGCTGACTCATGTTTACGATGGAGATGAGGGCGTGGGTAGGTCAGCTAGGCAGCCAAGACCTCGCCTTGCCACTTGTATAAACAAACATGGTGTGGAGTTCATTTGGACATCAAACTTAGATCACATCTCAACAAGTCACTTGGATGAAGGGCAAAGGCAGAGAGGAAGTGTGAAGTTGGGTGAGTCGTCATGCAGGGCTACACGATGGGCGACCCGGGTGAGGGCGCCCATACAGGGCTATATGACAGACAACCCAGGTGAGGGCGTCCATGCAAAGCTGCACAACGGGCGACCCAGTTTGGGAGTCCAGGTAGGCGTACATGACAGGGCGACTCGGTAGGGCATCCACTCAACAAATGAACCAAGGTGATGAATGGGTGACCCGGGTAGGGCGCGTCGTGTACGGAGGTGAGTCGGTTGACATGGTGAGGGCGTGCGGATGGGTGGGCAGGTGAAGGCGTGCGGATGGGTGGCCAGGTGAAGGCGTGCGGATGGGTGGCTAGGTGAGGGAGCGTCATGCATGACGAAATAGTGGAAACGAAGGTTGGAACCGGAGGTCATGGATGAGGAGTCAGGCACGCGGTACTACGTGCTATCTCATACGATTTGGGCATTTGTCAAGGGTTGGCAAGTTGACTACGTGTGGGCAGGTATACACGGTTTGGGCATTAACGACCAAATGGAGATTGAGCTGGGTGAATACGTGCGACGAGGTGAATGAAGGGTTGGTGAGTAGTGTGGCGACCGTGCGGAGGTGCCGACGAGCTGCGCAACTGAGTTTTCCGAAGTTGGAAATTTGGCTAAGTATAAATTTGGGGTTTCCCAAGGACTTAGCCTATACTTTGTAAAAGTGGAAAAATTGTATAATATATTGATATTCGGGTAGACTCATATCGCAGGGAGTTGCCCCTCCCTTTATGTTGTTGTGCATTTCTCTTGTATAATGTTGTTGATGTGCATGTTATGGGCTTTCACCTGTATAAAGGAAACGTAGTAATACTTGGTAACAAAAATAAAACTAAGTATGGAATGTTAGGCGTAGTCTACAGTCGTAAGTATTGGTGAAAAGAAAATGCTTGGTAGTGCCGCACCTCGCTATAACCGGTTGAAAGACTATCATAGTTGTAGGGGCATGACAGGTGGAGTCGTATACACGTCATATAAGCAGTTTATATTGTTTCAAACCCACCGTCATTATAAGATATGGCAAATATATTATTGGGTCTCGTGTTAATGTTTTAAGACTTGTTCCTTTCTTTTCCTTTAAAATCCGATATAGTTGTCCATTTCTTTTATATTTTCATTTCATATATACTTGCCTTATCTTTTTTTCAAAATATTTTTCGAATGATTTGGAATCAAACAATAAACATATTATTATTATAATAATA
>APFE031011364.1:0-20979 GCA_000404065.3 Pinus taeda
CCTTTCAAATTTATGATGAGTTTAACATCAATATATATCAAGACTAAGAGTGTACAATTGTCAACGGAGAAGTCTAGGTTCATACTTTTAGGATATTCATTACTAAATTTTATTAATAAAGAAAAGTTAGAATTATAAAATTTCGTTATTATTTTTGCATTTTTTTATTATAGAATTAGATTTAATGCTTTCAATAATCCTTATTATATTATGAAGGTGTAATGTCAAATATTCATGATATTATATTTTTTTTTATTATGTTTATAGACATGTTTATTTTAGAATAAGACTTCTAGAATCTTAATTAATTATTAGTTAGATGGTAAAGATTTAAACTTTTAAAAAATATTCTAGTAATTTTAAATAATATTCACATTTATCTCCAAAGTACTTTATGCATTATTTATCCTATTAACATAAACACACCATATAAATTAAATGGTTGCGTAAATGTTGAATAGCACGATACTTGTTAAAAACACTTTTCATGATATGTAATTTAAAAAAAATTCATAAAAGGCTAACTAAATTATTAACTCTATTTTAATATTATTATTATTATTATTATTTATAAAAAAATTAATATGTAAGTTTAACATATATACATTACAATACTATGTGCCAATAGTATGGCTTATCAATACCGCATGTCCAAAATACCATAGCTCACTTGATGTGACACTTGTTCATATGATATTCTTTTTGCAGCAAGAGGCATTCTACAACACAATATATGGGAGATGTGTAGGTGTAGTCTAAGAAAATATGTAAACATTTTTACATGTCAGCTTAATATGTTGAATTTATGTTAATATTTCAATTTATAAGACTTAAAAGATTTGTAAACATTTACATGTCAACTCAATTAAATAATAATAAAAGGTTTAAAGTAATATAGAGCCCACTATAAGGAAATATTGTAGTGTCTATAAAAGATTACAAGTTATCAAATAATAAAATTCAATTTGTTATATTGTAATTTTGGTTTTATTAATAAAATTATGCATAACTAATATACATAAGACATTAAAATATATAACATATAAGTAGTTAAGTTAAGAACCATTTTACAATATTGTTCAGTATAAGGGAGATGTGCGTAATGTAAGTAAGTTTGTTAACATTTATTAGATGTGGGGTAAAATATATATAGTAAAAAATATTAAGTGTTGCTTCATATTAAAACATATATAAATGTAAATTGTATGTAAAAGGTAAAATGCAAAATGTAAAATATAATGCAAAATGTAAAACATAAAATCTATATAAATTAAAATAATGATTTCATAACCATATTTAAATTTAATTAATAAACACATAAAAACTTAGTACTTATAATAAATTTAAAAGATAGCAATCACGTCCACTTTACCATGGATATTATTAACTTGTAAATAGACTTTGTTACAATACCATGGGCCAATACTATGGTTTATCAATAGATGCCCAAAAACCTATTGAAATTAAATTAACAAGCACATTAAAACTTAATACTTACAATAAACTTACAATATAACAAGATTTTTAACCATATATATTCACCCCCACTTTACCAAGGATATTATTAACTTGTAAATAGGCTTGGTTACAATACCATGGGCCAATACCATGCCTTATTAATACAAGATGCCCAAAAATCATAACTCATTTCACAATCAAAATAATTTAATTTTATAACATTTTTTTAATTAAATCTAAAAGAAAAAAAGTTTATAATTACTTTTGAGATATATTTAAACCCTCTATCCTCACCATTACTAAAAATATTTCCTAGATATTCGAGAGAGAAGGAGAGACCGAGGGAGAGAGAGATGCAATGGAAGGGGAAAAGAGAGGGAGACTCGCCACTACTAAAAATATTTCCTAGATATTCCACAGGGAAGGAGAGAGGGAGGGGGAGAGAGATTCACTTGAAGGGGGAGTAATAGGGAAGGAAGAACAAAGATATAGAGGTGGAGAGAGGAGTGACAAGAGGGGGGGGTGAAGAGAGAGAGAGAGAGATCGAGGGTGTGTTGGGGAGAGAGAGAGGGAGGTGGGAGAGAAAGAGAGAGATAGGACTTGAGAGAGAGAAGGAAAGAGAATGAGGGAGAGAGGGAAAAGAGGGGAGAAAAAAGACTCTCTAGAGGTGGGGAGAAAAAGGGAGTGTAAAGGGAGTGTCAAGGGAGAGATGGAGAGAGAGTGAGGGAAAGAGGAGAGAGGATAAGAGAGGGAGAGAAGGAGAAGGGAGGGAGAGAGAGAGAAGTGGAAGATAAAGAGAGATGGGTTGGGCAAAGACATAAGGAGGTAGCAGAGAAAGGGAGAGAGGACTTGAAAGAGAGGAGAGAGAAATATAGTAGAGAGAGTGAGGGCGAGAGGATAGCCATAGGAAGAGAGAGATGTTACTTCTAGATGTAAAAGATATAATTTTTTTGAACCTTAATCTAAGCCTCAAGTGAAGTAACATGATTACCACTAGCAAGAGTTATACAAAGACTACATGGACAAATTATAATGTTCACTCACATGTATAGAGGATATACACGTGGAAAATTAGGTTTATGATGCTACATAATCATGCAATGATGCACAATAGTATATATCATGAATGACTTAGCGGTAAATTATAAGTGACTTCAAAGTTGGAATATGATGAATGGTTTAGTACTAAATTATAAGCAACTTCAAAGTTGGAATAAATAACATTTAACTTGGTTATCTTTTTTTAATGTGTTTGTGTATTTATGGTAAAACTAAAAACTAAAAATTTTATTTGTTTATATAAACCAAACTAGATCCTTCTTAACTCCCCATCTACCAAGGGTAGAGAGGGATCAAATCTCTTGAGGTGCAAACCTCTTTTAGATTGCAAAAATACCACATCAATACCACATGCCCAAAAATAATCTCTTATTATTAATAATTAAACCAACCTAGATCCATCTCCATTTTAACTCTAGATCTATCAGCATAATTAAATTGTTGTTTAAATAGTAATGAGTACATAAATGTCAAAGAGACAACATGGGGTATAGAGGGATCAAATCTCTTGAGGTGAAAACATCTTTTAGAGTGAAAAAACACCCATCAATACCACATGCCAAAAAATAATCTCTTATTATTAATATTTAAACGAACCTAGATCCATCTCCATCTTAACTCTAGATCTATTTAAATTATTTTTTTAACAGTAATGAGTACATAAATGAATGTCAAAGAGAATGGTTGCCACTATATTCAAAATGAGTACATAAATGCATGTCAAAAAGAACATTTGCCACTATATTCCACTTGGTAGAATTGATATTTCATAAATGTAAAAAAGACAACATGTTTTCTAACACTTGAAACCAAGACACAAATCATGAACCATACTACTTTATTTAAATTCTTTTGGCCTAAAAGTAATTGAGTACGATACTATAAAGTACCACATATCCTCTATCATTTTCTCTCTACAACTATTCGAAGTCGTGACATCTTTTTAAATGGTCAAATACACAACCACCTGTATGGTAAAAAAACAACTTCATATAGTAATTATTTTTATCATAAATGAAATGAAATGATATTTTAAGGTCCGCGAGACTAAAAATAATCTATGAGACCATTAGTTCCCTTTTTTTTCTTTTTGCAATTCAATAATTTTCTGATTCAAATTGATGATGTGCTGGCCTAACCTTCCAACAATCCCCTCACTAAAAAGACAATGTTAAGAAACTGATGCTAACATGTTCTCATAACTTTCTCTAATATCTTTGAATGCATCACATTCTGAAATGAAATTTTTTTCTGATTCCGCAACCCTAGACGTGCACAATGTACACACTCGTTCTTCTCAAGATTCTTTAGGCCTTTTCCACTGTCCTATTTCACACTGAAGTTGATGTGAGTTGGTCCTTTAAGCAATAAGAACCTTTTCCCTCCACGAAATTCTAGCTCCAATGAACTTTTTTTGTTGTAGATCACACGTAGGGTTGAATTCCTCAATGTAATATTCTTCTTTCTACCCAACTCTTTTCTCCATACCTTTTTACGAAACTTCTCCATAACAAAATCCTTTAGCTCCTTGCTATTTGTGGGATAAACATTGAGGTAGATATTCCATTTTTGCATCCAAGTGTAGTTTTGTTTCATCCATGTTTTATTTCTTTCACTCATGCCTTCATTAAAGATAACATTAGGCCATCTACCTACTCTCATTTTCTCAATTTTTTTTAGGTATCTTATGAGTCGCACCATAACAATTGCTTCAATGGGAGTTGCTTCTGTTTCACTCAACATTATCTCATAAGGTACTGAACTTTTTATTTTGAACTTACTCATGATCAAGCATTTTTGGATTTTCTCAATTTGTTTCCATTTTGAGATTGGAGTGTTGCTAGCCCATAATTCACACCCATATAGCATCATTGGACAAACTAGGAGTCCAAAAAGCACTTTAATCATTTTCCAATCCCATAACTCTACCTTTCTACACATGTTTTGAAGAGCATATAATGCTTTCCACCCTCCTAAAATTCTCTTCTTTATGCAGTCCCCCCAATTGAGTTTGTTGTTGAAATCAATCCCAAGGTATTTGTACTCATTCACTTCTTCAAGAATGTTGTCTTCAAAGAATAAAATATGTTGGCTCTGCTTCCTTTTATTAGAAAAAGTCATTATTTTTCTCTTTATAGTATTGACTTGCATCCCTACTACTCTACAAAAATGCTCAAGGGCATATAAGTGCATTTGCAATCCACGGGATGATTTAGAAATCAATACAATATCATCAGTATATAAAAGAAGCTTTATCACAAACTCCCCCAACCGAACACCATCTCCACTTTGTAGATTTAGCCACTCTTCCAATTTATCAATATATAGACCAAAAAGAGTAGGGGATAGAAGGCAACGTTGCTTGACTCCAATGTCACTTCTAAAGCTTTCTAAAATACCTGTTGAGGTTCTAATTTTGACTTTTATTGGGCATGGAATCCCCCCAAGGCATGTTTTGGGGCTCAAAGCCCAAGTTTTGACCGAATCTTGCCGTAAAGCTCCGCAAATTGCGGGCACGGAGCGCGAAGTCATAATAGAGTCACAGGGTTGTCCACCCTAGTTTTGTAATGTAATGTCAGCTGGATAGACCTACCCATGGTCCACGGACCATGGGATTGTATAAATAGAGTGAGGCTCTAAGTGTATAAGATAACTAAGAGAGAATAGAATATAAGAAGTGGGAGTGGTTGAGTCAAGTGTAGAGTGCTTCTGTGGGTCGTAGAGTAGGAGAAGGCTCTACAGCTGAGTGCGCAGAGGCCTAGTAGTCTGTAGCTGAGTGCGCGGACCCCTGCGACTGAGTGCACAAGGCGAGTCGAGTCTGTAACTGTGGAAAGAATCAATAAAGAGAAGTTTTGTTATAATTTTGTGCATCTGTTCTTGGGTTAATGCATGATTGATATAACTTGAAAATATATTGTTTATTTACCGCGGGCACCTGTATGAATGTTTTATGTTGTTAAGTATAACTTAAAGCACTCAAGTAGGCAAAGATAATTAAATAACATTGGAATATAAGGTCTTAGGTAATAGTGCAAAACATGACACAACCCCTAGATAGGGATGTGCGAAAGCAGTGTATCAGGTTGCGAGGAACGGGAAGGTGCACGAAGCAACCTGCATGCAAGGAGAAATCGTGGACTAGTCAAACTCATAAGACATCTCCAGGGTGGAGAAACCTGGTTCTAGCACCCACCCATACTACTTCGAGTGGGACCTCAGTCCACGCTCCACGGACTGTTGCCTAAAGGGCCAGTAGTACTGAGATTTGTTTAGCTAACTAACTCTGAACCTAGATCAGGCCCCAACAAGCCAACAAATGGTTCTGTTTTCAGGACCGGCATCTGCATAAAGATGTCTAATGTCGTACCACTAGAATCTTCCAAACAAAGGAATTGAGGAGTGGTTGGACAAAAATATTCATGAGTTCGCGGCACAAGAAAATAGGAATCTTCGATTATCAAAGGAAGAGTGGTTAGATTGCTACTTGTATACAAAGATCCATGGAATTTTCTTTGCATCCTTCCCCACTAAGTTGTACGAGTGGATCGTGAAGCTAGCAGATAGCCAAGGAAGGTGTAAACTCGACAAACCTATTGTGTGGACTCCAGAATTGGTGTGCATATTGGAAGCATCAGAAGATAGGATCGAGTGCGTTGTCGATCACTTTCTAGATCGAATCATCGGAGGATTCATCATCGAATTCACGGTAGATACTTCGGCCAATTATAGCGAGGTAGAACGACGCTTCCTCAAGGGACTACGAGGTAAGTAAGTGTTGTGCTATACAACAACCCTCCCCATTTCAGCTTTTTTTATCCAAAATTTTAATATGAAATGGGGTCCCTTTTTAATTAAAATCAATAATTCAATGTTAATCGCAAGCTTGGTTTTAATCACATTACACATGCAAGTCCTTATGAAAAATTCTGATCTGATATAGATATTATCCAACACCTTTTTGTAAAATAATATGTCACATCCTTTATTCAAAAGGATAAGTTCCCATAGGCAAATCTCTGATGCGATAATGCTATCAGAGATCACAAATCACAATTTGAACAATGAAGCATCCCAAAGGTCTATGCTAAACCTCCGATGCGATAATACAATCGCAATCGGCCATCGCAGATACCAGGAGACACATAACGAAAGCCCTTTGGAATTCGCCGATGCGATCTCATAAAGGAAAGTGCGCTTTTTCGATAAAAGGTTGTTAAACGTATATTGGAAAGTTTAAACTTTAAATCAATAATAAACAAAAAACATTTGATTTGTTAATTATCCTGCCTCCTCACACCTTATCGCAATCGGAGCAACCTATGGAAATAGCTTAAGCTATACCTTTGAACCTCCTAATCTGCGATATGCGATTTTCGCTAATCGCTGATCGGGAAAGCCAAGATATCTACTTTAAGAGATTGTCAATAAAATCTGTGATGCGACATATCATGATTACATTTAATTATCACGATTAGCAGTTACAACAGTCCTTAATACAACAGTTAAGGTTGAATCCTTCGAGGATTTCATCCGTGGTAATATTTCATTTCGTATTATTTATCACGCTTGAATTACCATTAAGCTTTGTATTATGCATTAGCTTTGAATAGGTTTGTTTCTCTGTTACTTCTTTTGTTTCCTCTGTAGAACAAGTCTGAGTTGATGAATCCAGCTAAAATGAAAAAGAAACCAAAGAAACCCAAGGCCCCTGTCGCAGCTAAAGAATAACCAATGAAGAAAGTCCTGATATTGGATACTACCTACCTCGGTCTAGGCCAAGCTTCATGGGAGAGTATCTATAATTTGTTGGAAGTTGAGGATCCCGAAGAAATCGAGGAGGAAGCAACAACAAATGGCATGGAAAAGTCAGATAATACTCTTAAATATTTGGCCTGCTCCTATCTTCATAGAATAACAGCTCATGCCAGAGTTTTACCATATAATGACGTGGTTAGGTGGGTTATTGAGAGCATCAATATCATAGACAAAACTTTCTTTACAACTGATGGAAGAATGTTTGGGTCGTTTAGAGCAGAAGATATCAAAGTAATGTACCATTTTCCCAAACCAGAGAAGAGATATAACAAATCATTCTTGGAGGCTTTCGCCAAAGAAAACACCTTTCGAATCGGATCCTATCAGACAGTGGAGGCATTTTCCGACCAAACACAAACATGAATCATCGGGTATGTACTCCATATATTTGTTGGCCTCTCCTTATTGTTATGTTGGTGCAATGATGTGCAGACTCTTCGGAGTCTATGATTCTGCTAAATTTTCTATAGAGATGGTACCATTAGTGGAAGTTGCAATTAATGCCTATATCATGGATTTGGCGACCATTTTGTCTGATAAAATGGCCAACCAGATACTTGACTATAGGAAAAACAGGTTTGTGACTACCCGGGTGATACCCCCGTTTTACATGACTGCTTATATTATGGACACCATCTGTTTCAATTCTGAATATCCCATTCTAGGATGGAAATGGACTCTACAGGACCTGGACCCCATTCACATCTATCATAAGAAATTGTGGAAAGCCCATTACAAAAATCATTTGTATAGGATCTGTCAAGGTTTCATCCTCCCTGTGTATTATGCCATATTCAATAAACCTGCTCCTAGATTGTCCGAGGAAGCCTCTGTCGACCTAACTGCAATTGGTAGTTGGTTTGGTGAAGAAAATTTTACCTACATTAGACTTTTCGGTAGCACTACTAACCCTCATGTTCTCCCTTTATACATCCCAAATAAGCTACTTGCCAGAGAATTGGCATACCAGATAACAGTAGAAGGGACATCAAGGAACTTAAAAGAATCTAAAAAGCACATGTGGCCTTCATTTCCCCTCCAATGTGGTGCTCACTCTACATGATTTCAAACATGCAGAGAAGGAAGCTGAGAAAATAAAAATGCTAAAGTTAGCAATCATCCCCAAAATGTAGTACGACCCTAAATCGGTTGCCTAAAATTTCACTTCTCAAGCCAAAATCACCAAGTTTGATCATGAGAAGGATATTTATGATAATTGATTTGCTTCAGCTAAGGTATTTTCTCAGGTGAAACAATTGGCTAAAATCAAATTAGGAGCAGAGGGACTAGAGGAATTTTATAAGTTCAGAACACAGAGATTGGAAATGCTACCTTTGGACTTGTTAAATGCTACCTTTGTGGTTCAACCACAAGGCCAAGTTGAAGAGAAAACTAGTGACAAGACTCCTGAAAAAGAAAGGACCCCAGAAAGAGAGTAAACACAAGAAGGAACTAGTGAGCCCCTTGATACGAATATTCATATTGATCCTAAATTAATAAAGGAATGGGAGTAGTTTGACTCAATCATTAATAACCCAAATAAATCCCAAGAGCTCACTACGCCAGAAATTCCTACAATACAGAAGCCAAAAGTTATCACAATTTTGATTGAATGAACAAGAAGCCTACCCAGAATTTAGCAGAACATAGAGATTATTCCCGAGAATCCCACTAAGGAGATTGTGCTACAAACTAAAGAAATACCACCACTTGATGTCTTCTACAGTCCAAAGCATAGGGCTATAGTTAAAAGACAGAGGAAGAGGAGGAAAATTTATAAAAGTCCTCTTGTAACTCCTCAAGAAGAGATGATGAACGTGGTATGGAGATCAGAAATCGATCCCTCCAAGGATTTGACAAAGCTATCTCAGTTCACAAGATCCTACACAACGGCGACAATGGATAAAGCCAAGAGGTTAGCCATCTAATAAGGGAAAAGGATCAGATGATTACCCAACTTGAGGTACATTCGGTAGAGCAACAACAAAAGATAAATCAGCTTGAACAACAATTAATAGAACGGAGGCAGCTAAATGAACAAATTAAAGAGCAATTGAAGCTGGAAAAGCAAAGGATTGATGAGTAGACTCTTCATAAACAAAAAGAGTTGTCTCAAGAGTTGAGCAAACTTCAGATATTAAGGGAGCAAGAAAAGAAGGAAAAGGAGGAACAAATCACAAAAATGAAAGAACAGATAGAAAGGTATAAAGGTTATCCATAGGTAAGCAAATTCAAAATAGAAGCTTTGGAAATAACCAAAGCCTTGTCTCGGCAAGTTGGATATTCTTTGCCACAATATATCATTAGCCAGCCCCTTATGCGATATCTCTACATCAATTATTGAAAAGACAGTAGACGCCAGAATTGAATTAGATAAGACAGATGAAAAGTTAAATAATTTTCTATCCTGGCAAGATTCCAAAGAAGGAATGGCTGCCAATCTGCCCAGAATACAAGAATCGCATAAGGAAATCATGTTTTCTGAATGGGAGTTTTAGTTAATAAAAGCTGAAAGAGAAACATCCAGGTGCAGAGCTGTAATGAATAGTCTGATCAAATTGATAAATAACAGTTTGCATATTTCCAATTTGATCATTGGTTTCTCACCAGGAAGACTCCCAAAAGCAAAATCATTGGAACAACAATGGAAATAGGAGCTGGCACACAGGGAAAAGAAAATTGGAGGAATCCAAAGCTTGACATGGGAAACGTTCTGGTTTTTCCTTGTCACGCCACATAGCCAGCAAATGGCCATGAAATGTCTTTCAGATGCGATCAACTGCATGATCTCCGAACTCTCTGATGCCACCTTTACAACTCAGCTACACTCCCGGAAAAGAAGTTGATACAATGAATTCATTTCAACTGCCACAACACTGCTATTTTCAGGATAAATCTCAGATTTATATGTTTATAGTTAAACCAGCGCATAACGATTTTTATTGATAGTTTGTCGTTATTTTTAGTATTTAAAGACCCTTTCATGTATTTAGAAGGGGTCCTCAATTTGTATTAAGACTTGACTTGGGATTTGCACTACTGTACTTCTAATATTTTTTTATCAGAAACTGGACCAAAGTTCTGCATTTTTATTAAAGAGGCTTTTATAAGATTTGCACTATTGCATCTTTTGAAGGTGTTCCCAGATAGGAAGGCAACCTTTGAATGTTGTTTACATTGGGAGAATTCAAATGCATACGATACTTTTATCTTCGTGCTTGTCTTGTTTCTCTATGTGAATGAACATTTTTCAACATTGCTATTATATATGTGTGTGTGTGTGTGTGTGTGTGTTTCTCCAGCAATTCTTTAGCTTGTCATTTTTGAATGTTTTAGAATTGTTGTCATTTGATTATATATATGTCAGTGATATATTATGATCAATGTGATAATTTTATTATCATTACTTTGTTTAAATACTTAAACAAAGTAATTATCATATGAATGAATATTTCTAGTTTATGAATAATTCATCTTTATGGTTATTTATTTAATAGAAACAATCAAAAATCGTGTTGGTAAAAGAATACCCGGGATAGATTAGTTATCTTTGTATATTTTTGCATTGTAGAATAGAATACTTATCACTTCCATTATACATTACAAACCAATCATCCATCAACTCATAGATCCCTGGGAAACTGGTCCCATTACATCCAGTCGGAGCCACCACACCAAACGAAAAAGGAGCTACACTAAGGTCCTGACTATGTGGTTTTCCCCGATGTTGATGCCACGATTTTAGAGGCATCAACATTTTTGGCGCTAGAAGGAGGGAATGAACTATGAATGGCAAGAAAATCCAAATCCACAGCCCATTTTGAGAGTAATCTCCCTCATTATCTTCTCCAACTTCTCCATCCCATTCTAAATCTCTAATTCCAAAGCGAGAAGTTGAAAAGACAACAACCACTGCTGAAGACTTGAACATATTGGACAAATCCACTCTTGAACCCCCTGAAGTTCAGTCGTTAATTCACAAACTTCAAGGGTTTTCAATATCTCAGGAAAAGTCTGAATTATCCCAAGCCAGTGTGACTTCGCAATACATTCCTTCTCATCCTCTTATAAGATTACAGAGTGAAAAACTTGGTATTGAACCAACAAAATTTCTCTAGCCTAAAGGAAAAGAGCTAGGAAGATAGTTGAAGAGTCTGATAGTGAGACTCTTTCATCATCATCATCCATTTCATCCAATCCATTGCAAAGTCAACCATCCACTCCCCAACTTCATATCATTTTCCAACAGGGTACAGGTACTCCGACATCCTCTTCCCAACCACTTGTAACTACATCTTCACTTTATTCTACTATTAGCACAATGTCACACAATCAACCTCAACCAAGGCCATGGAAAAATCCAAGGGCAGTCACAATGCCTCCTCCCTTGAGTCAATTACCAGCCCATCCTGAAAAATGGTTGCCATAGTTCAATCCAGATATTGGCATACTGGCAGAAGAATGCATAAACAACTTTATGTTGTCAATAAACTTAAATGGAGTGACAGAAGAAGATGTTGTTGTGAGGCTTTTCCCATATACCTTAAAAGGAGCAGTTGGATCATGGTGTTTTTCGTTACCAGCAGGATCCAGTACTAGTTGGAATGCTTTCCAAGAGCAGTTTTTGACTAAATTCGGAGATGATAGATCCACAACAACATTAATCAATGATCTCTCTAATATTAAAACTGAATCGAGAGAACCTATTAAAGATTTCAACTCGCAATTTAATAAACTCTTAAATAAAATTCCTGCTATGTCTAAACCCAGTGAAGAGGTTCGAAGCGAATGGTATATTTTTTCCTTACCTTCGAATATAGCAATCTTCGTTGATAGAGCTGCAAAGCCTACTTTAGCAGAGAATATGAAAGAAGCAATCATCTTTGAGAAATGTATAATCGTTTTAAAAAAAAAACCACTCTTGAGGAGAGAAAGTCCAAAAAACTTACTTTTAAGAATGATTCGAAGAAGAAAGTGGCTAAAGATCCATATGATATGGAGGATTTGCAAAAAGTTTTAAAAACTATGTCCAATGAAATGGTAGAAATAAAGAAATAGGTAGCTGAAACCTCCACTAAAAAACCATTTAGGAACTTAAAAAGAGCTGAATCAAAACCACCTAATGCCATATCTAATGTAGAATCAGATCCAAATAATGATGAGGATGAAGATGCAATTTTGTCATTCAAGGAAACAAAAGAAGATGAGGTAGTTGAATTTCATGGTATGTGGGACTTCATTTTGCCCAATTCTGATATCGAAATCAAATAGGAGGCTATCCCAGTAAGTACCAGGAGTAAATTCACCATAGAGCCTATTCAACCAACTCAAAAGAAGAAAAATGTAAGCCCTACTGCCAAGGATAAGGCTCCCATAAAGAAATCTACTATGTTTCCTACTCAAAATCAACCATCTTCTTCCAATCCGCCCTCATCATCCAAGACATTGGTAGTCTCTGACTCTATGGATTACAACATTATAGAAGACATGAAGAAGACCAAAGCGAATATTTCTTTGTTTGAGCTTAGCAAGCTTAAACATCAACAAAAATTGCTGCTTAAAGAGTTAAATACAATACCTTCTTCTCCTCTTCCCAATGTTGTACTCTCCAAGGCAGCTAAAGGAATAGGTAAGCCACCATCGGATAGAGTAGATGTTATTGATGTTGTGTTAATCGAAGATAGATATAATTCTAATACTCCTCCTTTTCTCTTGATCTATGAAATATACAACATAAATCTACACAATTACTTAATAGATTCAGGGGCTTCATCAAACATAATGTCAGCATCAGTTTGCTCAAAATTGAACATTGAGCCCCAAAAATCTGCAGTACATATTGTTCAATTGAATCGAACTAAGGTTCAAGTATTATGAGAAATTAACTCAATCACCATTATGTTATCAGCTGATCCTAGAGTAGTTCAGAGAATTGATATATTGATTGCTAACCTCCCTAAGTTTTATGGGTTAATTTTAAGCAGGGATTGGTCTGAGAAACTCCATGGTTACATTTCTATTGATTGGTCTCATATGTGGCTTCCCTATAAAGGGAAACCAAATCAAATTAAGATCGATAGGGAGAAGCACATGATCCATACTATAATGGAGTTTGAGCAGGAAAATCAACCCATAGCTTTCAATAATAACATTCTTGGAAATTACTTAGCTGAATCATTCTTTGGTAATTTTAATGCTCAATCATCACCTTTCTCTGTTAATAATTTCACATCACAGATAGAAAAATTTTCTCATATAGATACATCGAGATGTATTACTATTATTGAAGAAATTGTAGATAAACCTGTTGATAAGCCTATATTTTGGTCTTTATATTTTGATGGGTCAAAATATAATGATGATGTAGGAGCAAGATGTATTTCAGTTAGTCCTGAGGGGGAAAAACTATGTTATCATGCAGACTAGAATTTGAGTGTACAAATAATATTGTTGAATATGAGGCATTGATTCAAACACTTTACAAAGCAATAGGCCTGAAGGTTTAATATCTAAAAGTGTTTCGTGATTTTGAGATTGTCATCAAACAAGTAAGGAATACTATCCATTGCCTTTTAGGACACCTCAAGCATTATCAGTCTTTGGTTCAAGACCTCATATCCCATTTTCTAGCATTTAATATTTCTCCCATTCCTAGATCTCAGAATGCAACAGCTGATTTATTAGC
Organism: Pinus taeda; assembly: GCA_000404065.3. Classification (NCBI taxonomy): domain Eukaryota; kingdom Viridiplantae; phylum Streptophyta; class Pinopsida; order Pinales; family Pinaceae; genus Pinus; species Pinus taeda. The sequence goes on from APFE031011364.1 coordinate 14,018, forward strand.
CAATGTTGCTTCTAAGATCCTTCCATCGGAGGATTACAACCTTGATAGGTTTTCAGTCAAATTGTTTTTTAGACCATCCGTTCCAGACAATGTCACCAATTGGAGGGTATTTAATCATGACAAAGACATTTTGAATTTCTTAACTTCTGAGAAATTCTATAATGACCAGATTATTGATGAGAATGACCATGATCTTCAAATAAACCAAAAAATAGAGGAAAACTCCATACCTAAATCTGTGGTCAAACTTGAGGATCTTTATGATATCAAGGATAGATTTAAACAGGTCACTAATTCAAAACTTCAAAGTTCTACTTTGAGGTTTAAATTTATTAATCTTGGTACTGAGGCCAAACCACAGAATATCAATCTAGGATTAGGGCTTACTCCAGAAGAAAGATTTGCCTTTATCAGGTTGCTTAATAAATATAGAAATGTTTTTGCTTGGGATTATGACGATCTAAAAACATATGATACTTCTATCATACAACATACAATACCAATGATTTCTGAGGAGAAACCTGTGCAACAAAAATTGAGGAAAATACATCTAAATCTAGAGAGTCAGATTAAAGCAGAGTTGAATAAACTCTTGAAAGTTAAGATTATTTTCGCAGTTAGACATTAGAAATAGGTTTCTAACTTAGTACATGTTAGGAAGAAAAATGGTGACATTAGGATCTGCATTGATTTCAGAAATCTTAATAAAGTGAGCCAAAAGGATAATTTCCCACTGCCAACTATGGAACGAACTCTTCATTCAGTTGTTGGTTCTGAATTAATGTCCTTTTTGTATGGTTTTTCTAGATATAACCAAATATTGGTGCACCCAGATGACAGACTAAAGACAACCTTCAGAATTAGATGGGGAACATACACCTACCAAAAAATGCCTTTCGGTTTGATTAATGTTGGAGCTACCTTCCAGAGAACAATGGATATAGCATTCAAGGGTTTGATTAATAAGTCATTTGTTGTCTATTTAGATGAAATTACTGTCTTCTCCAAGAAAAGAGCAAATCATTTACATGATTTGAAGCAAATATTTGAACGTTGTATGAGGTACATGATTCCATTAAATCCCAAGAAATCATTCTTCGCTCTTGATCAAGGGAAGCTTTTAGGGTTTATCGTATCTAAAGATGGAATTTATATTGATCCAGAAATAATCAGGAGATTTCGTATATTCCTCTCCTACACAATAAAAAATAAATGAGCTTCAAACATCCCAAAACATGAAGATTCAGACAATGCTCTTCAAATAAACGAGATAAGTATTATGAACTCTGAATCTCAATATGCAGATTTGGTCTTTTATTTAAAAAATGGGTACGCTCCTCCTAATCTTTCTTACAAAAACAAACATGCCTTGAGATTGAAACAAAAACACTTCGAAATCATTGATGATGTATTATTTAGAAGGAATTATGATTCGATTTTGTTAAGATGCCTTGAAAAAACTGAAGCACAAAAGGTGTTGCAGGAATTACATGATGGTCCAGCAGGTGGAGATTTTGGAGCTGATACAACAGCTCACAAGATAATACATGTTGGATTTTATTGGCCCACTTTATTCAAAGATACCTATGACTATGTAAGAAAATGCAAAATTTGCCAAACAGCCAGTGGAAGACAAAGGAAACCAGCCTTTCCTTTGCAACCAGTCAACATTGAACAACCATTTGAACAATGGGGACTAGAGATCATAGGAGAGATTGTTCCACATTCTTCCAAGTAGCACAGATATATCCTTACAGCCACGGATTACTTTACGAAGTGGGTGGAAGTAATTCTTTTGAAGGTAGCCAACTCTGATGCAATCATTGAATTCATTGATCAATTCATCATTACTAGGTTTGGCATACCTAATGCTCTAATTTTTTATAATGCATCTTATTTTTTTGGAAATACCATACTTGAATTTTCTCTCAAGAGAGGATTTAAATTGAAATATTCTGCAAACTACTATCCTTAGGGTAATGGTTTAGCAGAATCAACCAACAAAATTTTTATCAAGATTATTAAGAGGACTATTGACTAGAACCAAAAGAATTGTCACAAGTCTTTAATATTTGCATTATGGGCAGACCACATAACACAAAAGGCCTCAATAGGCACTTCTTCATTCAACTTAGTATATGGGAAAGAAACTGTCATACCAACAAACTTAGCACTCCCATCTTTAGCCTTATTACAGTTTATTGAAGAAAATCGCTCATCTTTTATTCAATTGAGATATGATCAAATCCTTAAATTAGAAGAAGAAAGGGAAAAAGCCAGAATTGCACATGCAAAACATCAACAGGTTATTAAATCTTCTTTTGAGGTAAATTCTACTGGCCCAAAAATTTTACAAATTGGTGATCTTGTTTTGAAATGGGACAAAGCACACGAAGATAAAGGCAAACACACTAAATATCAAAAGATGTGGCTTGGACCATTTCAAACCATAGAGAAGATAGGCTCATCAACATTCATATTGCAAGATCTATCAGGAAAGAGAGATTCTCTTCATGTTACTGGGCTTATCTTGAAAAAATTCTTTACTTAAGGAGGTAACCCCTTCTTACTTGTAAATATTCATTATGTAGTTCTGTTTGTTTCAAATTTTAATAGGAAATAAGGTTGTAAATAGTCTTCCATTGACCTTTTACTATTGGAAAGTTATTAAAAGAAGTATTGTAAACACTTACGTTCGATAGATGGAACCTTTAAGGAATAGACCACAGTTCTAGAAAGTTAGTCAAAAGAAAACTCTAAGAACTTCTTTTAGATTTGTAAAAGGCCTTCACATGCCTTGAAAATACTGTAAATCATTCAAAAGTTTTAAAGAGCCAAGAAAGATTATTTGTCAAAAGTAAAGACTTTTCCATACTTAGCATCTATAACTCTAAAATTGTCATCCATATACTCTTAAGGAGAAAATCATTCACCCCATCCACTAAGTTTATGATTTTTCAGAGTGTAATTCTAAAATATGTTAGAGATAAGAGACAAGAGGTCTCATCATGAGCCTACTTACCATGATCACAGGAAACTAATCAAACTGACATTACCAATACTGCATATCAAAACAGAGTAATGGCTTATAATTATAAGACAAGGGATCTCATCACAAGCCAGCTTGTTTAGTTTAATTACAACTAGTGAATGGCATTGTCAATAACTGGCCACCAAACCAAGACAATGGCTTTTTATATTTTAAAAGAATTTGAAAGAATAAAAAAACACAAAAAGAACAAAAAAATGTGTGAACATATCTTTTTGAATTTATCTTTCAAAAGCCATACTCTTAGATGGATGGAACAATGGATGATTAAATGGTTAATAGGTAACCCTGTCAAGACTATAAACATTTGTTGGAAATAGAGGCACTACTTGTGACAATAAAGTAAACTTAAAAGACAAGTTGCAGAAGCCCCCTACTTCATCTATACCAACCAATCAAAAGCTCGAATAAACTTAGAATTTTTTTATTTTTAGGATTGGAAAAGGAATTACAAAATTTTTTTTCATTATATTTAGAGTTAATTTTTATCTAACTATTCTTAGATTGATTTTTTATCTTCAATGGTTTCCAAATTTAGAAAGTTATAGATATTGCATTACTTTCTCAGAGATAACTGTTTCTCCCAATGAATTGCCAATTGTTGTGCTATACAACAACCCTCGCCATTTCAAATTTTTTTATCCAAAACTTTAACATGAAATGGGGTCCATTTTTAGTTAAAATCAATAATTCAATGTTAATCGCAAGCTTGGTTTTAATCACATTCCTGTTATAGACGTTTTTGGGCATTGCACCCCAATGATAAATGTCCATAAACTAAGGGCTCCTAATTCCCTAAAAGTGTTGCCTCGCTGCCTAAAGGAACAAGGTTAGCTGATTACATCATCTCCCAGAAGTTCTCCACTAAAAACTGCTCAGAAATGGTCAAAACTGGACCATACTAAATACCCAGTGCAGAGGATGTGATACATATCACCTTCCCATTGTAAAGGTTGTGATTCATACTAAATGGCCCCTCTATAGGGTGTGATGGGCGAGAATGGACAAATGGCAGAGGCAGTTTGCAAGGTGGAAGATCATGGAATCTTCCAGAAGCTTCCCCTCTGACACTTGCCTCTCTGTTTTCGACCAGGGATGAGTAAGAGATCATCAGTCTCCAAGTGGAATCAAGAAATATTAGAGAGAGGACACTAATCAAGACCCCAGAAGATGACTCACACCCTACAATCATCTATATATGGATCCCTCATCACAGAGATCCAGAGGCTGTAATCTTGTATCTTGTAGAGAAGTGTTGTTGGTTTTCTGGTGAAACTTCATAGTGTTGGGTGATCTAAGCTTTACTTGAGGTGAAGAAGGGCTTTCTTGCTAGAGGATGATGCTGGGTCAGAACAATTGGTTGTAATCCTCTTGCTTTTCTTGATATTAATAAAGCTATTCAAGTTTTCCTCCATATTCTTGTATGTGTGATTGTATATGCATTTGTATGGTTAATACATATCTAGTCCTATGCTATTTATGAATATAGATTTATGCTCTTTGATAGTAGTATGTTGTTTTGATTCCATAGGTGCTCTTTGAAGCTAGGTAGAAGAAGAAGAAGTGGCAAAGATCTATCAGGAAGGAGAGGAATCAAGCAAGGAAACCAAGCGCAAGACTAAGGTTGGTGTCCTTTGTTCCACTCTTATCTATTTTCATAAAGGAAAATGAAAGTAGTCTTTACTTGTTTGTTTCTATGATAGTTACCAGTCTTAGTGGGAATAGCAGCTCCGAGTGGACACTATTCCCGGTAACAGAGAGGGTGTCGAATTTGATCAAGGAATGTTCACTCAGTACCACTGCTAAGGCACCTTTGTGCATCTTGTCAAATTTCCTAATTTTTCTTCACAACTTCTCATGGTGCTTAAATTGCCTGTCTACACCCCTAAGTGAGACTACAACCCTCTAACTTCTCTAATGATTCAACCTCTTTAACCCTTGTTAAAGTCTTCTTAGACGTGCACTCATTGTTTCTGGGAAAACTAGTGTCTTTTCGATCGACTAACCTTATAGGTTTGGTAGCTACCCTAGAAACAAACAATTTAAAGAAATTCATGATTTATTCTATGTATGATAGATAAGGGAGAAGAAAAGGAACTGACCTAGATCTTCCGCTAGACTCCTTGCTTGATCTCTCTCCCCTTTGACAGAGCTTGCAACTCCTCTCCGCACTTATCCCGCTTGAAGAGTACCTGTAGAGACACAGTAACAAGAACCATCAAAGCAACTTAATCTATTATATCATAAGCATTGCAGAATCAAAATTAAAATGAGCATACAATAACATTTGCAAATAATAGAATTCACAATAGCACAATTGTATGGAAGAAAACTCGAAGAACTTTATTAAATAAGAGGGAGAATTACAACCCATTTGTTTGATCCAGCATCAAATCCCTCTTCACCTCATGGAAAGCAAGATCACACCAACAATACAATGCTCCTTCTCAGATACAAATTATCAACACTTCCTTACAAATTACAAAATTCCAGCCTCTAGATCTCTCAACTAAGGGATCCATTTATATATGTGTGCAAGGGTGTGAGTAATCTTTGGGTTTTTGATTAGTGTCATTCCACTTGTTGCATCTGGTTCCACTTGGAGATTTCTTGGATCTCTTACTCATCCCTAGGCGAATTCAGAGAGGCAAGTGTCATAGGAGAAGTTTCTAGAAGATTCCATGAGCATCCACTTAGCAAACTGTCTCAGATGTTTTCCCATTCTCGCTCATCACACCCTACAGAAGGCTTCATCAGTATGAATTGCACCTGGCTAGTGTAGAATTCAGTATGCATCGCACCCTGACAATGGAGCAGTCAGTATGGTCCAGTTTAGGCCAAGTTTTGATGGTTTTTTAGGTGGAACTTTTGGGGAATGATGTAATCAGTTGACCATGATTTTTTAGGGTATGAAACAACACTTTTAGGGGTTAAAGAGACCTAGTTTATTGACATATAAGATTGGGGTTGAAGTGCCCAAATATTTCTATAATATTTGTCCCCTAAAGCATGAAATCGCAAATCTTTTGATGTCGGATGAAATGCTTTATCATGAGGATCTGAGGTTTCGAAACTGGAAGGTGACCTGTATAAGATACAATACAATACATCATCATAATATAATTTTCATGATCTAGTTGAGGCAGGCATTCCCATGCTCAACTTTATAAATTCATTTCATGTACATAGAAAAGATAGTCGTCTGCATATGCAGACTAGTGATTCTTCAAATGTAGATTCATTGTCCCTGGCTCGGATGACCATCTGTTCAGCTTCTGTGTACATTTGATGTCTTTATATCCCTGAATATATCACAGACCGGATGGATGAAACTAGATCCGGAGTCTTCAAAAATCATTCAATCTTCGCCTAATGTACAATTCAATCCATGTGAAGAAATGTTTTGAGGTCGAACATGGAAAGACATTTCCTAATTACCAGACAATAATGTGAGCTATTAACAGATGCGAGAGGAATCATCGATAATGATAATGACCCTCAAGGTGTTAGGATATTCCAACACATAGGAAATAGTTAAGTTCAACTTGGTCTAGTATAGAGTTAGGTATAGAGTTAGGTAAAGTGTGTTTCTTTACCGTTGTACATTTTGTAACTTACAATCCGACGGTCACGATATGTAGTGATCCGACGGTTCACTCTCTCCTCGGTATTACCGACACTTGATCCGTGGCTTGACACTCGATTGGTCCATGAGTTCTATTTAAAGCGCATGGAGGGTCATTGTTCGGGTAATCCGTCTATGAGAGAAAGCTTATGTAAATTTTCATTCTTTGATTAATAAATTGCCTGAAGTGGCCACGTTGACTCAGGCCGTGGACTGTTTCCCTCTTTGAGGGTTTTAACCACGTCAAAAATACTGGTGTATTGATTTGAGATCTGGTTGTGAGCGGTG
>APFE031011366.1:687-11593 GCA_000404065.3 Pinus taeda
TAATACTAGTGATTACCCCATTGCTATTGTAGTTGTACCCCTTATTAATATTGTTGTGCCCCTATTGTCCCCATATTGTTATTACTAGGCCCCATAGAATCCCTCTATTGTTATTTTTGTGGCTTCATATTATTATTGTTAGGTCGGCTGGGTTATATTGTGACTCCTTGGACTCCTATATATAGAAAGGAGTTTTTATCATTTGAATCATCCAAGAATTTTTCATTTATGTAATGTAAAGGAGGTTGCCCCCTCAAAGAGGCTGAATTCTAAGGCGTTGATCTATCTTTTCTATCTTTTCTTGAGCTAGTTTCATAACATCATGATTCCTGCTTGATGTGATGCAGAATCATTTGTGGGATGTACTTGTTGTCATGATTCATCATGTTTTTGTTCAAGATCCCTTTGTCGTCATGTTGATGGGATACTCATGTTGTCACCATGTATTTTTGCATTGACATCCCTTTTATGCCATGTCAGAGGGATGCTCATTATCACCATGCATGAGTTTGTGACTGATAGGAGTCCTTTTGACTGAGAGTTCCAGTAGCGGAACATCTCTTGGAGCCGCTCCTGCATGAGGGCATTTTCCTTGTATGATAGTGACGTCACCTCTTATGTACATCATCACTATTGACAACACTTAATGTAGTGGCCTACACCATCTTAACACCAGGGCCTGTAGACATAGTCCCTCTTGGACGAACTCCGTTATCAACAACTTATGTTTTCATGTGTTGATGAATGTCATGTTCCTCTTGTTTACATCATGCATGTGTATTCGTTTATGTTATTTTAAGAATTCAATTTAACACATCACAAAAGTAAAAGGTATTGGAAGGGTCCTTTGTCACACTCGGACCTAGATAAAGTGGTATCAAAGAGGTATTTGCATGGATGTGAATTGCAAGCATGAACAATGGAACGTGGAGCGACATATGATGAGAAAGCGATGTATGAGAGCATGCTCAAAATTTCCAAAAGGGTGGAGATAATGTATGAAACTCTATAAAAAGAGATAGAGGAAAAGGAGCAATTGCAGCTTCAGTTGCGAGCGAGGGACGAGGCCCTGGAAGAATTGAAGCAAAACAACCAAAATATTCAAACAGAGAATGCTAAATTGACAATGCATCTACAAGAAGAGAAAGAGGAGAAACATAGTTTTCTACAATAGCTGCAAGCAAAGGACGAGGCCTTGAAAAGTTGCAGCATGACCCATGTGAGGTAAAATGTAGTTCTTTGAATTCATATATTTGTCTTGACGATGATTTCATTGTTTTTTAAAATCATACCACAGGAATTGGCTCCAAACTGTTGAAGAAAATGGGGTATGGAGGAAAAGGCTTGGGCATTAATGGCCAAGGCATTGTCAACCCCATCAAAGTAGAAGAATTACCCTATCGAACAGGAATTGAGTATGTTAGAAAGGAATTTGGGGAATGGACCGAAACAACCAGTGAACCACCAACAACAGATGATAAGTATCCCTCTTTAGTTGTTTCCAAATCGACAGAGGAGGTAAAAGATGTTGATTTCCTTTCGGTTTTGTCTTCACATAGTATGATTTCTGTTGGAGAGTTAGAGATCCCAATTACAGGGACAAACATGAGGCTTCTTACCAGTACAAGGCATGAGGAGGAAAAAGAAATTGGTGTTAATAACCAAATCATAACTCAACCGTTGGAGGTGGTGCAGAGACCTCAATTTGCAATCTTGAGGTACACCAAGGGAGAATGCTCGAAGGTGTTAGATTCTTCCAAGACATCATCGAAGTCGTCGAGGAAGGAGAATGATGGGAACACATCCCCATCATCCCATCGTAGATTCCATTGCAAGGAGAGAACTGAGGCAAGCTCTCATCGCCATAATGACATCAGAGACAGCAAGGAAAGGTATAACTAGTTTCGATATTCGAATGTTCATTTCAATTATAATCATGTTGTTAATGATGAATGTAAAACATGGAATTGAAAGACATGTACCTTTTGTGGATTACATAACCATACATTTTCTAAGTGTTGGAAAATAATGGAAGCACACAAAAGGATAAGGTGTGAAAGACCCTCTCAACAACAGGTAATGAAACATGTTAAGTAGATTTGGAGGAGGAAGATGTATTGCAGTCATTGCAATAGAAATGACCATCAAAGAGCCACTTGTTGGAGGCTCCACCCAGAGCAGTGCCTTAAAGACAAAGTGTCGGTGCATGAATCGGGTGAAACAATTGTTCGACAAGCAAAACCACCACAGGGGGATGACCCATTCACAACGATAAGTGAAAAATGGTTTCTAGATATGTTATTATTTCATGGTCGTGCTTTTGTAAATCATTTGTTGCAATTTAAAATGTAAAAGTGATGATTTGTTTTCCATCACTTATTAAGAAACAATGATGTGTGGTCTTATTTTGAGTTGCATGATAAACTCTGAAAGTGATGTCATGTTTCCATCACTTGTCAAAGAAAAACAATGGTGTTTGGCCTTATGTTTGTAAATCATGTGTTGAAGTGATGATGTTTTTTTCCATCACTTGTTGAAGCAACAGTGATATGTTGGCCTTGTTTTCGTAGCTGGGGTATTGTGTCCATCTTGATGTAAACTTGACCATCAAGTATGTGCTATAAACTCATGGTAAGTTTTGGATGCTTGGGTCATTAGTTGGTCATGTAAGTCAAGCACGTAATTTGCAAAACAATGTACTAGAGGTTGCAGGTGTCAGCTCATGCTTAAGGCCACGAAGAACAAAGGTGAAGGAGAGGGAGGCGAAACATTTTAGACGCTTGTGACGCAGACAAGGTACAAAAAATTTGCAGAGTGTTTTTCATCCCTTTGGAGGACTAAAAGCTCCTCAATGGGGAGGAATGATCTCTGTGGCTCCAGAGACACACATAGGACAAAGAGGGCTTATGAAAGCTCAAAAATAAAAGTGGTCAGAATGATTTTGAACTAGGACCAAAATATACATCTCGTTGTCTTGATCGCACCAGTGCGAACAGTTCGTCAATCCAAGCTCGTATGAGGGAGAACGAGCCAGTCAAAGTTATGGTCAAAGTTGGGTTGTGGGCCAAGTTTAAGTGTCCTACAATTTGACTGACCCCAACGCATGAAACCTAGCTGCTGAAAGTGGTTGAAATTGTGGCCTTGTTAATTTGCCCAATATCCCTTATTTTCTAAAGATTTGAGAAACACCTCTATTTTTATAAAAGTCCAAAAAATTATAAATGAGGTGGCGGGTCACCACCCCCACCACCCAAAAACTACATAACATAGAAATTAATTAAAATCGGGCTGACAGACCTTGACCCCTACCTCCCTCTCGTAAACTTAAAACAACATTTTAATTTTAAATGGCTTGGCGATCATTACATCGCTGAGCCCTCCACCTATTCCACCACATATCATATATTGTGGGCAGTGGGTGGGCCACTTCTGATGGAACCGACCCATGCCCCTTTAAAACATCACCATAGATTGAGTGTGGCAGGGCTCAAACCCACCCAGCTAGTGCAGCCAGCCCAACTCCCGAGCACCCTCACCAACGAACCTCATACAATGTGCCACATGAACCATTGTACCTCCAACATGAAAGCCCAAACCTTAAACAGTTAACGTGCTAGTTTTGTGTTATGGAGGGTATGTGGCAGGCCAACCAATGCAGACTTGACCCCCAAATACATATACGATTATTAAAAATGAAACCATAATGTATTAAAAAAGGTTGGGGCGAGGTTTGACCACCCGACCCCTCCTCAACAAATTGCCTCACTTACTAATGTGCCACAACCAACTCATTGGATAATCTACCATAGAATTGATATAAACCTCATTTGCACAGTGTGCCCAGGTAGCATGGAAGAACCATGAGTGGGCATAGAAATTGAGGTGAATTTTTAATTAATTTATTTGCAGTTGGAACCATGACTGAGCGAAATTTCCAGGAGCGTGAAATTTTTGCAGTGTCAGAATTGGACAAACTTTATGTCGATCCTACACCTCTTGGTGACATGAACCCGATGGCATAATCAGTTCCTTGATCTGAGCAACACATTTGCAGAGGACATGGAGGAGGGAATCTTTGAGGAATTTAGGGGGAATCTAAAAGATTCCTTGTGCCTCAGATTTCCACTTTCTCAGAATTCAGAAATTTGACAGTCGATTTTACACTATTCGACGCCACAAATATAATGGTGTGTTTAGATTTTTCATTTTCTCATTTCATTTTTCGGCCACTTTTCTAAGTGGAGTGTAGGTGTCAGCATTCATCATGTGAGTAGTGATTCCATGAGATTCGACACAGTAAGGTTGATGGTATGGTCAGCTTCAGTAATTTGACATCCTCTTCTTTAGATGGCCCCAGGATGTGAGGTATATGTGGTGCGTTCATGTACTTCTTTTATGATGCATTATGCTGCACAGGTCCATGTTTGATGTTTGATGTGTGATCCTGTTTCTTACTTGTTTTCATGATTCCTGCTTGATGTGATGCAGAATCATTTGTGGGATGTAATTGTTGTCATGACTCGTAATGTTTTGTTTGAGATCCCTTTGTCATCATGTTGATGGGATACTCATGTTGTCGCCATGTATGTTTGCATTGAGATCCCTTTTATGCCATGTTGGTGGTTTGCTCATTATAACCATGCATCAGTTTCTATCATACTGATAGAGGTTCTTTTGACTGGAGTTTCTATAGCAGAACATCTCTTGGAGCCACTCCTACATGAGGGAATTTTCCTTATATGAAAGAGACATCACCTCTTATATAAATCATCACTATTAACAATACTTAATGCAGTGGCCTACACCATCTTGACACGGGGACCTGGAGACATAGTCCCTCCTGGACAAACTCCGTTATCAATGGCTTATGTTTTGATGTGTTGATGAATGTCTTGTTCCTCTTCTTTAAACCATGCAGATGTATTTGTTTATGTTCTTTTAGAAATGCAATTTAACGCATCACGAAAGTAAAAGGTCTTGGAAGGGTCCTTTGTCACACCCGGACCTGGATCACCAAGCCGCGTAATACTACTAAGGTCAGTATTACAATCTATTCTAATATACCAACTAATTAGTCAAGCAACTCCCAAAACAGTATGCCAAAAAATGGTAGACATTTTCAAAAAAAATTTATGGCAGGGACCCAAAACAGAAACAAATTGGCACTTCTATCATTGAGCTGGCTTGGAAAACCCCTAGAAGAAGGAGTCCTAGGACTCCGAGACCCCTACATATTGAAACAAGTAATGGGAGCAAAGTTGCGGTAGAGATGGATATAGGGAGGGGTTGACCTTTGGAAAAAACTATGGGAAAGGAAGTATGACATGCCTAGGTCTCTCAAAGGAAATCTGAGAAGCCATAATGACAAGAAAGGTTAAGCAATATTGAACCTAGCCATCGACAACAGTGATATGATCAACAACCACAACTTCTAGGAAATCAGAGGAGGTGACAAAGCTATGTTTTGGGAAGAAGCGTGGAAACAGAGAGAAAAATTAAACAACAAGCCTAAGCTAGCAGAAATATGCCAATACACTAATCTCCAAGGGGAAAAAACAGTGGAAAACTTCTGGTGCACAGACCCAAGAGAATACTGGAGAAAATGTATATTCGGAAATCTTTTAAAGATTTGATAAGAGCATAGGCCTATTTTTTGATAATATCATACCTTAGTCAGCATCCCTTAAGGTTTTGCTGAGAAATGCACTGGATGCTCTGAATCCTCATCATCTTTCTGCAATAAGACTGTTGTAAGGGTGTCACCAGAAGCAAAGGACATGATATGGAACTCTTTGCTATAGTCCCGGCTAATCAAAGTGGGGGCTTCCATAATAGCTCTTTTGATGGCTTCAAAAGATCTTCTTGCTGCATTAGTCCATTTGATCTCTAATCCCTTTTTCAGCATAGAGGTGTTGTGTTTTACCAATTCTACAAAATTAGGAATAAACCTCCTTACAAAATTTATTTTGCCCAAAAAGGATTGGATGTCCTTTTTTGATCTTGGGACAGACAAGGTTTGTATCGCTTTCACTCTCTCTGGGTCAATCCTAACACCTGTAGCAAAAACAATGTGTCCTAGAAGTTTGCCCTCTTCTAAAGCGAACTGTGACTTCTTAGGATTTACAGATATTCCAAACTTTCTACACTTCAGAAACACTTCCTTCAAATGCTGCAAATGATCTTGATGGCTGCTGGAGTACACTGTTATATCATCCAAGGAGACGAGGACAACCTTATCCTTCACTCCTACAAACTCTATATCCATGTCTCTATGAAAGGTAGCCCCAACATTCATCAGCCCAAAGCGAATCTTGGAGTACATAAAAGTGCCCCAAGGAGTGGTGAAAGCAGTCTTTTCTTGGTCATCTGGATGTACATAAACTTGGTTATACCCTCAAAATCCATGTAGGAAAGACATAACTTTGGCCCCTGAGACTTTCTGTAGCAAATTTTCCATCTTTGGCAGGGGATAGTTGTCCTTTCTGGAACATTTGTTCAGGTTCTTGAAATCAACACACATTCCGTCTCCACTTTACCTCCTCACCACTACCAAGTTGGCTACCCACTTTGAATACCTCAGAGGAACTATGCTTTTGGCAGCCAACAACTTCTTGATTTCTTTTTCAATCAGAGGGAGGAGCAAAGGATTAATGGGTCTTAGCTTCTGTTTGAAAGGAATGGTGTCTTTCTCCAATGGGATCTTATACTGGATGATATTTTTGTCATAAGTTTTAAGGTCACTATATTCCCAGGCAAAGACATCAACAAATTGCTTCATTAAGGTGCAATACTCAGAACTTTGGGCAGTAGACAAATGGGCGGACAAATTTATATCCTTTGGATGATCTGGACTCCCTATGTCATGTCTATGGACTGCAGACTGATCTTCTTTTTGGGAAATCTTATGGGGCACATCATTATGGTCAAAAAGCTTCTCTAGAGGCACTAGCCCTTTAGGTATATGATTGCTTGATAACTGAACAATGTCGTTTTGGCCAATTATGTTCTTTAGCAGGGGTTGGGGACATTCCTCTAAGGTTTCATTCTCTTGATCAATTTGCATTTCGAAAGAGTCTTTGAGCCTCCATACCTCATCTCCGTACGCTTTCAGCCACGGGTGCCTTTCTTGGAAATTTTTGTTCACTTGTTGAATGATGAGATCGGCATCTCCAAACACCTTTATGTCTTTGATTCCTATGTCTTTGGCAACGTTTAAGCCCAATATCACAGCTTCATACTCTGCTATATTGTTGGTGACTTGAAAAGTTAGTTTAAAAGACAGATGTGTGCTTTCTTGTTTTGGAGACACCAGCACCACTCTTGCTCCTGCAGTTTCCTTTGAACAGGCTCCATTGAAGAACATATCCCAAGCCTGTGTCCCTTCCTTTTCCATGGCCTGGCCTACTGGTTTCTTGAGTTGCATCAAGGCCCTATGGGATTCTTATACTTGGAGAATACATGCTCCAAAATTAGTGTCCACAGTGTAAATGGGATGATTAGTGGGATTCTTCTCGTCACTAATGATATAGGCCAGTTGGGCTTCCCTATATAGTCTTCTGCTTTCTCCTTCAAAAACTGGGACAGTGGCATAGGACAAGTCATTTTGCAAGGTCCCACCCAACCTCTTAATCCACCCTCTGGAACGTAGCATACCAAACTTAGGGGGAACATCTACTACCACAATATCCATCATCATGCTCTTCATGGGCAGTTGAGTTAGGGTGATAGCTAAGTCTTTGATTAACCCCAGACACTTCACCTTCCTCGAATAAAAGGAGAATGATTCATGATAAGGTCGGTCAGAGGTACAAATATTTTTAACTTCTGGACTTCTAATTCAAAGTTGAAAGGGGAAGGGGATTTGTCAAGGCCTCTTACCTCTCGAGCGGGTGTTTTGAAGATGATGGGATCAACTATCGGTCGCTTCTGCTTGCTGATCTACTGCTCGTGGGGACAACAACTCTTTGGGCAGGATTCTCTTTGAAATTACTCGTTCTTGACCTCAAGTTGTATCTTTGCTGGTCTTCAGGTTGTAGAACAACTTCCCTGTCCCACTCTTGACTGGTCTGGTCCCTGAGTAATGACTCCTCGTAGGTAGCTAATGTCAGAAAGGAAACACTGCCCTTGTCTTCCATGCAGTGAATCTCAGCCTCTTCATCAAACTGCTCGTCCTCCATGACTACGTTCTGGAAAGGAGTCTTAACCCTTTGTTCTTCACTGGACTCTTTGCCCCTCTAAATGATCTGCAACTGTTTGTTTGCTCTTCTGAATGGATTTGGATTTCTAGGAGCAAATGTATTAGGAAGCTTTGCTTTCCCAGAACTTTGCTCAACCTTTAGTTTGGATATTCCAGTAGCCAATGACTCTATCATTTTAGTCATTTTGTCTATTTTGGGTTCTGAAGATGAAGAAGAAGAGGAAGAATTACCTCTCTACCTCCTTCTATCAGCATGTACTTTGAGTTTCTCTGTAGCCATGATATTGGATTCCACCTCCAAGGCTACATCTTGCATTTCAGCTAGAGAAGCACATCTTCTCTCTCTTAATAGCAGGCAAAAATCAGAATCAAAGGCATTGGCATAGGTGAGTTTGGTAGAGGTGGGGGTAGGCTTCACTTCAGCTGGTAGCTTTTAATGTTGACAGGTGGCTACCTGGTTTTTTTTGGGCAGGTGAGGCCCCCTGGAACAAATGGAAAATTTGATTTTGGACAGATAATATAAATAGCGAAAGTACTACCGAGTTCACAAAAACAAATGTGCCTTTAGAAAAGATTAATCATGCTTAAGATAAATTAATTAGGTTTAAAATAATTAATCGTGTCATTTAGTCAAACCATTTAAAAGTATCGTTGACATAAGTAACATTTAATTATAGCTCAAGTTATATTGGGAAAATAATTTTGAAATAATGCATATTTTATGTGTTATAGAATAGGTGGATTATATTAAAAATAAAATTTAAAAACACATTTTTGTTAACCATTAAACTTATTTAAATTATATATTTGTTAAATAAATAAGATGACACTAAAATTAATAGATTTTTAAAAATAATCTAAATATCCAAAATTTTAAATCCATGAAATGTGTGGACGAATGGGTTTTGAATATTCAGAGTATCCATCAAAGTCGGTGTCAAGAGGTGGAAATCGAGGTAAGAGAGCCGCGAACGAGGAGAGGAAAAGGTGTCAGTGGCTTACGTACGGAACCAATTAAACACGTGGAATATTAAAATAATTACATGTCGGGGCAATGTGCTTAGTCTGACCAATCAAACACGTGGAATATTAAAATAATTACATGTCCGGCCAATGTGCTTAGTCTGGAGTTTACGTAGGGAACCAATTAAACACGTGGAATATTAAAATAGTTACATGTCGAGCCAATGTGCTTAGTCTGGAGTTTACGTAGGGAACCAATTAAACATGTGGAATATTAAAATAATTACATATCTTAGTTTTTGAAAGAAATTATTCCGGAGAGGGGAGGGATTGGGTTGGGTTGTTGGCTAGTGGTTTTGAATGCCAAGTGGCCGCAGTTCTTGAAAGTCAATATGCGGCGGTTTTCAACTATCACGTCCCCCCTCCCCTCCTCTTGTCAAATTTGGAGTTTCTTGACAGATATTCAAAAGTTTGGAGTTTCTCGACAGATATACAACCTTTATCCATTCCAAGCCAACATTGGCAGGAGGTTTCAATGGATTTTATCACAGGTTTACCCATGTCTGAGGGAATGAGTGTCATCATGGTGGTAGTTGACAGACTTACCAAGTATGCACACTTTTGTGCATTATCACATCCATTTAAAGCCAGTACAGTTTCTAGTGCATTTATGGAAACAATTCAAAAGATGCATGGAAACCCAAAGATTATTGTAAGTGACAGAGATCCCATTTTCACTGGACATTTTTGGACATAATTATTTTCTTGTCTTGGTACTCAGTTAGCTCATAGCTCATATTATCATCCTCAATCTGATGGGCAAACTAAGGTTTTAAACAAATTTTTGGAAGGAAATCTTTGTTGCTTTGTATCTGATAAACAGACACAGTGGGTCAAATGGTTTCCTCTAGCTGAATGGTGGTATAACACTTCCTTCCATACAGCAACAAAAATCACCCCATTTATGGCACTTTATGGGTATCAGCTACCATCCATCACATCATATTTAAGAGAAAATTATAAGGTTCAAGAAGTGGAACGTCACATTGAACATCAACAACAAGTCCTCCAACTCTTAAAGGATAACCTCGTGTAGGCACAGAATAGAATGAAACAACAGACATATCAACATCGCAGTGAAAGAAGTTTTGATGTAGGTGATTGGGTATTCTTAAGGTTACAACCATATAAGCAAATGTCCCTCAAGCAAGCTAAGAAGGATAATAAATTATCACCAAAGTATTATGGTCCGTACAAGGTGTTGCAAAAGATTGGTACTATGGCATACAAATTGGAGCTTCCTGCAGCTTCTCGATTGCACCCAGTTTTCCATGTTTCATGTTTAAAGAAGGCTATAGGCGATAAGCTCCCAGTTCAAACAATATTGCTAGAACTTGATGAGGAAGGAAAAATTATATTGAAACCAGAAGTAGTCACAGAAACAAGAACTCGACAGCTACGAAATCGATCAATTTCAGAGTATCTTATCAAGTGGAAGAACTTATCTGCTGAAGATTCCACATGGGAGGATGAGAATTTTATACAGAGGCATCCAGAACTACTCAAGCGTTGAGGACAACACTTTTTTGAAGGAGAGGGGCATGTTGGGTCCCTATAATACTAGTGATTACCCCATTACTATTGTAGTTGTACCCCCTTATTAATATTGGTGTGCCCCTATTGTCCCCATATTGTTATTACTGTGCCCCATAGAATCCCTCTATTGTTATTTTTGTGGCTTTATAT
>APFE031011385.1:7775-20814 GCA_000404065.3 Pinus taeda
AACACCCACACTAGGATGTCTTGTCCAACATTCAACTTTGAATATGTGTCCCATAACCGTGGTTATTATTTTTCCTTTATTAACTTTTATTACATGTAATTTTCACCAAGGCTGTTACATCTTCTTTCATAGATTCCTTTGTTTCTTATTCCAAATTTTCTTATACAGATGTTGTTTCCATGGAAGAAAATGTTGCAAAATTTATCCATAAGCCTATTTCTTATGTTCATTGTGATGGTCAATTGTCCTTGTATCAATAAGGTTTGTATGTACAAGTTGTGTTTTTACTAGTGGATTTGAATTTCTGGTCTAACCTAGACCATATACTATGAGTATATCAATGTCAAAGATATTTGTTTGTGCTCTTGTGCAAAGTTGTATAATCAAGCATGGGATTGGTTGCATAATTTTTAATCTATGCATATGTGAAATCAAGTCACTTGGTTTTCATACAATTGCAATTGATTTACGAGATTGTCAATAAGGCTAAGCTATGCAAAGAATCATACCTTTTTATATTTTGATCTTTTGTTGTTTGTTCATAGAGGAAGTACAACTCTGTATTACTACTTTGCATTTTGTCTTGAGGGAAGTTGATCACCTGTTGTCAAGAGAAGCAAATTAATTACTTGAAGTCTAGTATAATTATATAAAAAGTTATTTGTGCATATTGTTCATAATCTTATGATTATGTGAGTATGTTCGACAACACAATATATTCAAAGTGTATCATTCAAGACATGTTGCAGTGACTGAGAGAGCACCATTTTTTTTTTTTATCAATTTTCAATGCGGTGAACTTTGCTTACCAGAGAACAGACACTATTTTTTTCTATCTCTTTTTTTTTTGTTCCATTGCTCTTTCTGAAAAGTTGCTTTTCAGGTCATTATGAGACAATGGTTGTTGGATATCAGTATCCAAGGTATGAAACATGCTAGATTGAAACAAAGAGTAATTGATTTTAGAAGTTCTGAATGTTGAATATTTTGAGATAAATATGCACGAGATCCATGTTACAATAATAATTGGGAATCAAAGTGATATAGTGACAAAGACATTTGTACTGTAGCTATGGTGCATGGATTTCTACATTTGATTTTGTAGTAACTAGATGTTTGAGTTTGCACAGGTTAAATTCAAAAAAATTATCTATGCATAGATGAAGACAAAAACAAATCTTGAGAAGCCACCACAAGGATTTCATGAGTATAAATGCAAAATGGCCAAATAAGCAGTCAAGCTATAGAAATGCAAATGAGCTCAAATCAAATCAATCAACAACACATTTGCATTGAAGTCTCAAATAGAGTACTTGTATTGCCAAAGAAGAGTCTTAAATTGCAAATTTAAAGTGCTTCAAGACCTATGTTATTCTCTACTACCTCGATTTACAAATCAAGACGATATTTATACTATTTATGATTTAACAACTAAAGAAATTGATGTCGAAAGGAAAGTTTTGGAATTTCCACAAAGTGTTTGAATTTGATTAATGGATTTTCCATTATTTTCTTTGTCGTAGCAAATCATGCAAATCATCTTTATCTGCACATCAGCTATTCCAATGCAAATTCTCACTCACATGATGCCATGTTTTCCACGTTCGCTAGATGTTTAAACCGATTCCCTGAAACCCATGCACATAAACAGAGCAACGTTGGACTATACTTTAACTGAACATATTCTTCCTCCTGATGATATTCTGAGTAGGCACAATAGGTGGGTGTCCATGTATTTGAAATTTGGAATCTGCTCATGTCTTTTGTTCATCTTGAAAGTCTTTGCATCCTATCTAACCATGGATTGAGTTGCAGGATTTATCGTTAGATATGGAAATGTCACAATTCAGTAGCTAAAGTGATATTTCAGTCATTTTCACAAACTTGAAAATCTAGATCATGGGCTACAATTATTAATACCATTTCTTATGCCCGAGGATGATCCAAATGACCTTATGACCTGTAAATATATCAAACAAAAAGTATAGGATGGATGAAAATAAGGCTAAAAGGATGTCAAAATTATGGACAATTCAAGAATCCAACATTCCCCCATGCCAAGGATGTCGCATGTCCTCATGCACAAAACACAAAACTGAAGAAATCTCCTTGCTACTTTGCTACTTCTGAGGCTTAAATTAACACATCCATATTGCTTGGCATCCCCTTGTTTTTCACATTAATACACCATTTGGGTTTTCTCATGAGAAGTTTTTCTTGTAGCCCTTTGACCTTATTTATGAGAACCTTGTTTTTTCTTTAAGCTTCCTATTATTTTTAGACCAGTAACACATTCTTATCAACATAGTGTCATTTTGTGCCTTGACGATTTCATTTTATTCTTTGATGCACCTATTCAATACTTCTAATTGATAAATATCTTTTTTGAGGGCATGGACAATATCTAGTTTTCCTTGAGAAGTAGTAGCATGGGTTTCTGAGTTAATTATAGGAACATCATCATGTGAAAATTCTTCATGAAATTGAGTTTCTTCAAGAAATTTTACCTTCTCCTGCACTTTCTGCTCCAAAGTCTCCAAATACTCATAGAATTCTTGTTGGGATGGATCAATTTCGGGAGTTCTTCTTGTAGGACTTTGATAAAATGAGGATTCTACCGCTACTCTTATGGTGATATCATCTTTATCTTCAAGGTTAACATTTTCTGTAGGGTCTTGTTGTGTTGGCTCTTTCGAGTGTTTGGAAAGTCATTTGCTTCTCCTCAACTCTTGTTTTGACTATGGAATTCCTTGTGTAGTCTTTCTTTTGTTACCTTTCCTTTGTATCTTTTCTTGGCTTTCTTTTACTGCTTCTATCTTCTTTGTAGCCTTTGATTCTTGTGCATTTTCACTGACTTTCTTTCTTCTAACCTCATGTTTCTTATTTTCCTATTTAACTTTTTCCAAAAACTAACTGAGTGGGGCATCATACTCTGTTTCTACTGATGAAAATTTCATTTTTTCTGGTTCATTTCCGCTCACACACTTTTCTTCTTCTATCGCAGCCTCAAGGCTAGGCTTTCGAGATGTTCTTTGTCAAATTTTCTTAGTCTTTAGTAATTCTTCCTCTGAAATTTCTACAAAATGATTTATAACTAGAAAATGTTGCCAGTTATCACCAGTAGAATTCAAGTGAGCTTCAACACGAACCTTTATCAAATCATGGTGATACAAAGCTATATCAATATTCCTAGAGTCTCTCTATATATTGAAGGCCATTTTCTTCAAGATCCACATTAAGTAATAGGGAAAATTCAATCGTTTCCTTCAACAAAATGCATAAGCAACCTTGCATGGTAAAAGAGTAGGTTCCTCTGTTTTGTCTTGAGAGTCATGAATGGAATTCCTTTTTGAAATGTTGAAGTATCCATGTGTGGATTGTGCAAGAAGTTTTTCCAATATTCATCCTTAAGTCTCTAACTCTTAAACTAACTTTCTCCACTTTGAGGAAGTCCTGTCACCTCCATTATGAAATATTCATAAATTTTAAGCCTTATGTCTCCCACTTTAGCCTCCACACCATAAAATTCTTTAGCAAAATCTTTCGTGACCTCCACTTTACAGTCGTTTAAATTTTCAAAGAATTGAAGCCATCCCATTTGCTGCAACTGGTCTTTAGCTCGCTGGTAAGCACTAAGAAAATTTGCTCCATTCGGCTCAAACCTGGCAATGACACCCATGGTGGTAGAGAATTTGAATCCTTGAATTTCCTCTTTCTCGACATGGATGGTTAAAGGTGGATATATTGGTGAATAATGAGTGAGATTGATGGAGACAGGGTATGAGTAAAATAGATAGATGATTAAATACAAATGTAACTCCTTTTCTACTAATTATTTCCTACGAATTCATTCGATCTGTTTTTATAATATAGTTGGGATATTTCAAATAATTTTAATGTGGTGGAAGGATTTTATCATAACAAAGTGGATTATGATAGGGAGAATTAGATGATGAGTGCAGTCAAGGTCATACTACATGGTTATAATTCAAAAATGTGTACCAAGATTAGTATACATGCCCATAAATCTATCATTTCTTAAATGAAAATTGACTTTATATCCTTTGTACATGCCTCCTTTTTTAGCCATTTGTTCATTTTGCAAATTTGTGATGTCTTTTGGATGCTTACTAATTGATTAGTCTTTGCAGGTTTGTCACCAGCTGCAAAATTTGAATGGAGCTATGGAAATTTGAAAATTTTGTAGCTACTTTGTTGAACTTCATAATTTTGCTTGAAAACTTTGTTTTTGTTGTTGTGGATGGTCCTTCTTGGTGTTGATGATTTCTGAGAATCCTTAAAGAAAAACCAGGTCTCAAAGACATTTGTTAGACCTCAATTTTTATTAGGAAAAATAAAGAGAATAGGGGAAAAAAAGAAAATGGGGATGTGAAAATCTAAGATGCTAGAGATTCTTGGTTTTCAACTAATATTTTTTGTATAGACATTCCAACAATGTTGGTTTTCATGTGTATACTATTATTATCATTTTTTAAATAAAGAAATTACAATCTAGTTGGAATATTGGGAGAAGGTTCTCCTTTTTCAACGAACTTGAAATCAGAATTGTGTTGCAAATATTTGACAAGTTCTTCTTTTTTAAGGGCTTATAATATAGCTTTAACTAATGCCCATTAACAAGAAAGGTGATATTTTCTTCATCAATAGTCCTGATTCTAACTGCTCCATTATCAAAGACAATATCTATCTCATAGAGACCAAGCGAGCGAGTTTGAAATTTTCCTTGAAAATCCTTGAATTTAGATTCAAAAAGAAGAGCCCAGTTACCTGACTCGAAGTTCTTGACGTTGATGAATTTATCATGCCATCTCAATCTCTGCTACAAGACTATGTTGGTTCTTTGTATAGCATCTTGTCTAATCTCATCTAGCTCATTTAACTGTGCCAATCTCTGTTTCTGAGCTTCAGATAGATCAAGACCCAACTTTGTTATCATTCTAAAAGTCTCCACTTGGTATTCAATTGGAAGCAAAACTTGATTCCCATGGACAAGCTCATACAAAGTGTTTCCTATAACATTTCTCCATGTGGCATGATATAAACCAAGTGCCTCTGGAAGCCTTTTTTCCCAATCCCTTCTATGCAAGTGTACAATCTTGGGTCATGATTGCTTCAAGTACTTTATTGGTGGATTCCACTTGCTCGTTGGCTTGTGGATGATATGTATATTTTTGTGCTTGATCTTGCATTGCTCCATTGTTTTCTGCACGAACTTTGATGTTAATTGAGCACCTTGATTTGTTACAATTTCCCTTGGGATACCAAAATGAGTGAAAATATCCTCAAAAAGAAATGCAAATACAAAATTTTTAGTAGCAAAAGGATGTGGCTTCGCTTCTACCCATTTTGTAACATAATATGTGAAAATAAGAATATACCTCTTTTGTTTAGATGGAGGGTTAATTGGACCAACAAAATCTAGAGCCCATTTTTCAAAGGGCTCCACAAGTACCTGAGGTTGTAGGTGCATTTCATCTGATTGTATGGGTCTTCCCATTCTTTGGCAACCATCACATATTTTTACATATTCCTTGGAATCTCTAAAAATAGAAGGCCAATGATATCCCAAAAGAAGGACTTTGTATGCAGTTTTTTTGTCAATGAAGTGTCCTCCATTTGGTTCATCATGACAATATTTTAATATCTTTGGGATTACATCTTCTTGAACACATCTCTGAATGATCAGATCAGGTCCAGTTCGGTACAACTCTCCTTCTGTCCATGAGTAAGGTGCACTATTCTCGATAACTTTATGTATTTCTTTAGCTGATAAGTGTGGGGGGGAATTTCATGTAGCCAAATAGTTAACAATGTCTACAAACCAAGGGGATTTAGTAGATATTGCAAAAAGATATTCATAAGGAAAATTATCCTTTACTGGGGTATCAACATTATCATTCTGCATCCTAGAAGGAAATCAACAACTGTATTTTCCTTTTTGGGCCTATCCATAATGGTAATACTGAATTCATGTAGTAATAACAACCATCTAGTAATCATACAATTAGTAGTTGGTTTATTTATTAAATATCTAATAGTAGAATAATTTTTATGAATGAAAGTTTCATAACCAACAATATATTGTCGAAACTTATTGATGGCATGAATAACAACTAAAAACTCTTTCTTTGTAGTTGTATAATTTAACTCTACAGGAGTCAAATTTTTACTTATGTAATAAATAGCATAAGGATTCAAATCATTTTGTCCCAATACAACTCCTAAAGTTGTATCAGAATCATCAACTGAAATATGTAAAGGAAGAAACTAATTAGGTCCTTTTCAAATTGGTGCTTCAGTAATTTTTTGTTTCAATGATTCAAATGTTTTCTAGCAAACATAATTCCAAACAGAATCACAATATTTTGTAAGAAGTTTAACAAGTGGAGATGCTATTTTCGTGAGGTTTTCTATGAATCTTCTATAGTATCTTGTAAAGCCAAGAAAAATTCTAACATCTTTTTAACAAATAGGAACTAAAATTTTAGAAATTACCTCTAGTTTAGATGCATCCACCTTAATTCCATCTCCTGGAATATGGTGGCCTAAAACAATTCCCTCATTAAAAATCATAAAAAAATTCTCATGACTTAATGAAATATTTAATTCTTTACATCTAATGAAAACTTTTTCTATTTTTTCAAGAGCTTCTTCAAAAGTGTTCCCATAGATAGTGAAACCATCCATGTAAACTTCTACACAATCATGAATCGAGTCAGAAAAAATGCTTCCAATTTCTCTTTGAAATGTTGTAGGTGCATTACATAACCCAAAAGGGAGTAACCTATAAGAATATGTTCCCCATGGGCATGTTAAGGTTGTTTTGTCTTAATCTTCTAGTGCCAATTGGATTTAGTTATACCCACTGAAACTATCTGCAAATGAAAAATATTTCTTCCCTGCTAAAGTATCTAGGACTTGATCAATGAAAGGTAGTGGAAAATGATCTTTTAAAGTAGCCTTTTTCAATTCTCTATAATCAATGCACACTCTCCACCTTCCATTCTTCTTATGAACAATCCCTAAAGGTGAGAGCCATTAGATATCTAATATTAGATAAATGAAATTCACATTAATCAATTTTTGTAGTTCCTCTTTAACAATTTCTCTTAGATTGGGATTGTGACACCCTCCTCCCACACTTACCAAGCTTACTAGTCTAGTGGGATAAATATGTGATGAATAGTTACTATGATATGATTCAACTCCCCAAGTACAGTTAGGGAAGTGGAATCAACAAAAACAAGACCAAACTAACCTTCCTCGGGAGCGACATGGCCCTCAAGGGCTAGCCAACCACTCCAGATGCACTGCCCTTGAGTTAACTTGCTTTTTAACTGAAATACTCTCCAGTCGCTCCCATAAAATCCCTCCAAGAAAATATAACCCTTTAGTTGCTACCACAATAAGGCCTCCATGCCATTGCAGTCTTTTTTAGGTACTTTTGTGCCAACGACCCTGAAATATGAGCCACTTTTTTAGGGATAGGACAGAGGACTCTGCCCAAAACTTGATGAAAATATCACAAATTATAAATAACAAGAAGACAAGGCCTCAAATGCAAAACTTGAACAAGGACCTGACCTGACTCATCCTAACCATGACAAGCACTTCATCAAACACGTCATGAACATGTAATGTACAAGTCATAAATACACATATGAACATAGGGGCCTCATACTTATCTGAGATTCATCAAGAAGGTATAGTGCCCTCTCACAATAGTTTCATTATAATATATTAGGTCATACATTCATTTACATTTAATTTACTAATCAAAACATGATGA
This sequence comes from Pinus taeda, assembly GCA_000404065.3. Lineage (NCBI taxonomy): Eukaryota > Viridiplantae > Streptophyta > Pinopsida > Pinales > Pinaceae > Pinus > Pinus taeda. The sequence goes on from APFE031011385.1 coordinate 15,586, forward strand.
AAGACATAACTAAAGTATGTCATAGATCCATGCTTATAACCAACATATAACCAACATATAACCAACAAAATAAAAATAATAGAACAACCATTAAAACCACCTGATAACAAGCATTTTTACTCATGAAATACAATAGGAAAAGAGCTCTTATTAACATATGTAAAATCCAACCAAGTTAGGGACTTCCACTTTCCACTCGACCATAGATTGGAATGAATCAAACCCTTCTTTCAACCAATCATCCCCGTTCCATATTCCAAGCATGAATGTGGGACTCACAACATAACCAACTAGGGCTTCTGAATCTTGACCGTGTATCCTGCCATTACAGGTCAATGGATTCCTAGGCCCAAAACCCTCATCTATATAGCTAGGATTTACCATGTATCCCACCATTATTGGTCAAGGGATTCCTAGGCCAAAACAAGGAACATACACTACAAGATTTACCACAATCCCATCATATATTGGTCAAGGGATCACTAGGTCCTAAACAAACATGGTTTTCTTCATATCACTCCACCTAAATTGTGAGGAATTTTCCCATCTCCACCCTCAAGCTTTATCATGTATCCCGCCATTTATTGGTCAAGGGATTCATAGGCCTTTGGTAATTTTTCTGAGACCACCCCACTTAGTTTCGAAACAATTTGGCAATCCAACTCAACCAAATGAAAGAACCTCGTCACACAATGGCTATCTGGAATTTAATGGAAGGCAACGATGAGACCACTATCACACGTGGAAAAACCCATGCCAATGACATCAAGGGAACCAAATACACACATGCATGCCAAAACTAGCAAGGAAATAATACATACAACTTAATACCTGCAAGTAATCCCGCTATAGATGCTTGGTCCAATTGTTCCTTGCTTGATCTTTGCTTCCCTTTGCTTTATTTCCATTCCTTTGCCTTCCTTTCTCCAATGCTAGAGTGCTCCAATAATCCTCTAAGTGTGCAAGAGTATGAGAGATTAGAGAGAATAGAGAGAGAGTTCCAAAACTGAACTAACAAAAGGTTGTGAACTGATGCTTAGAAGCCTTTTTATTAATAAGGCCTCTATTTTCTTCATTTTCCTCCTCACGTGCAACCTCTAACCTTTCATCTTAATTTTCTCCTAATTTCCTTTATTTTCCTAAACAAAATGCCAATTAATGCCTCTTACCTTTCCAAAGCCTTTTACCATTTCCTTTGCCAATTTCCCCTTAGCCATAATAAACCAAATGAACACACACTAGGATGTTTTTGCAACAACCCTAATGAAAATTCCATGTAATCAAAGTAATAAAGGAAAAATAATAACCATGGTTGATGGGTCACTTATTTGAAGTTGAATGTTGGGAAAAACATCCCAGTGTGGGTGTTCCTCAATTTATTAATTGCTAAGGAAATTAGTAAAGACAAAATAGCATTTTTGGCACATTTATTTATGAAAATAATGGAAGTTAGGAGAAAAGGGAGGTGAAAGGTCACAGGTTGCATGTGAGGAAGAAAGTGAAGGAAAATAATGGAAAATGAAGAAAATAGAGGCCTCATTGATAAAAAGGCTTCTGAGGATCAGTGGGTAGCCTTTGGTCAGTTTATTTATGGAGCTCTCTCATTTCCTCTCTCTCTCCCTCTCCTATTCTTGGACACTTAGAGTTTACTTGGAGCACTCTTGGAGGGTGTGGTATACTTGGATTTTTGGAGCAAGAAGGCAAAAGAAGAGCAAGAAATCGCAAGAGGACATCGAGATCAACAACTAAAATGAGTTTTACTTGCAGGTACTGAATTTCATGTATGTTTTCCTCACTAGTTTTAGCATGCATGGAATATGCATGTTGTTTATTGGTCTTGATATGTCACTGGCATGGAGGATTGCCTGGATTGGCAGTGGATTTTCCTAGCCTTTCTATTTCCTAGATAGCCATGGTGTTGTGGATTCATTTGCTTTGTTTTCTGGTTGGTTCTCATGTTTCCTTAGCTTGGGTTGAGTTACTAGTTCCTAGAGCCTTGGTTATATAAATGATTTGGAGCCTTGTAACAACTTGGGTTGAGTTATTAGTCTTGGAGCCTTGGTTGAAAAAATGATCTAGATCCCTTGGTGGGTTGAGTTACTAGACCTGGTGCCTTGGTTAGACAAATGCTCTGGAGCCCAAAAATAGTTGTGGGTTGAGTTACTAGTCCTGGAGCCTTGGTTAGAACAAATGATCTGGAGTCCTGGAAGGCTTGGATAGATACCAATCCAGTGATGGTTTGGTGATTTCCGACCGTGAGGTGGAATTCGTGTTTGATGAGTTGAGGTGGTTGGCCTCTAGAATCTCTAGATGGTTTTGGATTGATGTGTTTTATGAGATCCCACATTCATGCTTGGAATATGGAATGGGGGTGATTGGCTGAAGAGAGTTTTGGCTCAGCAATGTCTACGGTCAGGTAGTTTGTGGAAGTCCCACAACTGGCTGGCCTTTGCATCAATAATATGAGATTATTTCTCCTTGTTATTTTACGAGTATTATACTGGTTATATGTGGATAATTTGGATGTGATTTCCTTGGTATTTTTGTTACTATTATGTTGGTTATGTATGCGTTTCATGATAGTAGCTATGTATGGATATCATCATGTTTTTTACTTGTAAATGAATGAACAATGTATCAATGACCTAATGGATGAAGTGGCAGCTAATGTGTTGAGGCATCAATGCTTCTTAGCGATTCTCAGATGAGTATGAGACCCCTATGCTTAAATTTTTTAGGTACACATGTAGATTACATATGCGTGATATGTTTTATGAAATTCCTGTCATGGCTAGTAGGGGTCCACTCAAGACCTTATTAAAGTAATTGCATTTGCATTTGCATTTCCTTGTTATCTTATTATTGTGAGAGTTTTATTAAATTATGGGCAGTGACCTAGGCTTTGGGCCTGAAAAGTGGCTCAAATCTCAATGACGTTGACACGACACTGTGCAACTTAGTCCTTGGACATTGGCATGCCTTGTCATGAGAGCATCTAAAGTCTCCTAGACATTATCATGCCCATATCATAGGAGCGTCCAGGGGTCAAGTGGTCTAAAATCTCATTGGGACCCAGGGGTTGATTGGAAGAAAGGTTGGGATGGTTCCTGAGGGTCCTAATGCCAATGTTGAAGGTTTGTATGGTGTGTTTCCACTGGTTCCACTTCCTTAACATGACTTAGGAGGTTGAATCATATCATAGTGGCCTCTCATCGCATGTTTACCCTGGTTGACGGGTTACTTGGGTAGATGTGGGAGGAGGGTGTTACAAAGTGGTATCAGAGCATGGTTCACCCCTTGAACTGGATGGGATGTGTGTTGGTCACGCATGCATGTCAGTTGTGTGTGTCTCTTGTGTTGTGAGACCATGTGCTTGTTGCATCTACATGGTGTTGATCATGGTTGTAGTGATGTCGTCATGTGGAAGTTGATGTTGTTGTTGTGGAACGCATTGTCATGAGTGTATGACTGGTTACATATTGTTATATGTCACTTACATGTATCATTATTGTATGATTGGTTACACGGTTGATTTCGTCATGCATGAGGGCATCGTATGTGTGGTTAACATGGTCATGCATCGGTCGCTGGACTCTAGCTAGAATGAAGGTTGCATGGTTATATGCTTATGTGTTATGTTTTGATATGTTGTCATGATTATGTTATACATGTATCATGCTGATTTTTTGATCTTACAGATGAGATATCCTCCTCGAACCATTCTAAGGTACGTTGGTTTATTGTGATTTGGTTTAGCTGACATGATATACCTTGCAGGAAGATATATCAAAGATGACTAGCAAGATGGTAGACTATAGTTCTCGAGACTCTCCCTATGGATCAGATAAGCAACGTGGTGTTGGGCGCTCTTCTGATCTAGCAAACACACTGAGAAGCTTAAAGGAAGAAATAAGGATTTGTAAGGCAGACAATGACAAAATCATATAGGAACAAGAGAAACAAGTAGAGGTAAATACAATGATACTTTAGAGTTTGTCAGATTTGTAGTGACAGGGACCATGTCGGATCATCCATGAGGAGGACAGGACTAATGGGGCATATACTAGTAGGTCTTGTGGTGTTCACACATTAGATAAAGATGACATAGTGAGATATTGTAGATTGTTGGATACTACGGATAGAAGAGGTGATGGACACAAAAACTATTATAGTTTTGGTTCAGATAGGCACTATGATTGTCATCGTTATCATCCTTATAGGAGGAGTGATAGGGTATACTTTCCAAATGAGTTTAAGAAAGCAAATCCACCTACTTTTGATGGAGAGATGAACAAATCATAGGATGTAGAGGGATGGTTGCTTGGCATGAGGAAGTTCTTCAAGTTGCTTGACTATTAAGAGAACATGAAAGACAGAGTAACTACATTCAGTCTCAAAGGTAAAGAAAACATTTGGTGGGAAGATGTGAAGAATTTCAGATGTATTCATGAGGAGGAATTGACTTGGAGAGAGTTCGAGAGGCTATTCAAGAAGAATTATATGTCAGGAGATACTTTGATGACAGGGAAAAGGAATTCTATGAGCTAAAGATGGGATCTATGACAAATGATCAATACACTAGCAAGTTCTTGGAGCTACTAAGGTATGTGCCTTACTCCACGGAGGATAAGGCCAAGATTCAGAGGTTCGTTAGTGGATTACCAGTTGCATTCAAAGACAAGATTGAGTTCAATGAGCCTAGATCATTGGAGGAGACCATCTGAAAGCTAAGGCATTGCTATGAACAAATGAAGCGCAGATATGGACTAAGTCAGATTGGAAAGGTAATGCAAAGAACAAAGGAAAATGGGACAAGAAGCAAGCAAGACCTCAGGTTACATGAAATAAAGAGAACGTAGTGCCATCTAAGAATTGCAGTGCATTCGATAGAGGACAGGAACATCAATCTGAGGAGCGGAATAAGCAACCCGTGTGATGTTGGACATGTGGAGGGGATCATAACACGAGAGATTGTTCACATTATTAGGGTGGTAGGCCTCAGATATATAGCGCGCAGGAGGCACATACTATTGGGGATGTTGGTCAGAGTGTTCCTCGTATTTATGCAACATTGGATAACAAATAGGCAGACCATCAGGCATCTATCATTGAGATGGACGGTAAACTTTGTGATCAAGTTATTTCTATTTTGATTGACCCTAGATCTAATTATAGCTATGTTAGTCCTAACTTGGTGGATAAGTGTGGTTTGAGTAAGGAATTGCATGC
>APFE031011385.1:43601-63018 GCA_000404065.3 Pinus taeda
GTGGGTGGAGTTGTGTCAACTCCCCCCCACGCCACCCCGGCAGCCCGCTCGTCGAGATGGTGTAGGGGGGAGTTTCTGCAGCTCCCGCACCACCCAAGTGGCCCACCCGCCCGCGGGGTGGCGCGGTGATTCCGAGAATTGCCCCGCCAGCCTGTAGGTGGGCGGACTGCCGAGGTGGTGTAGGGGGAGCTGCTACAGCTTCCCCCCATGCCACCCTGGTGGCCCGCTCGCTCGCGGGTTGGTGAGGCGATGACTTCATCGTTCCACCACCCCGCAGGTGGGCGGGCCACCAGGGTGGTGCACGGGGGAGTTTTTGTAGCTCCCCCCATGTCATCTTCGCAGCTCACCCGCCACCCCGCGAGCAGGTGGGCCACCAGGATGGCGCAAGGGGGATTTGCCGCAGCTCCCCCCACGGCAACTCACCCCTACGACACCCTAGTGAACTGCCACCCCACAGGCGTGTGGGCTACCAAGGTGGCACTGGGGCACTTGGCGGCCCGCTACCCCATAAGCGTGGAGGCCGCCGGGGTGGCATGGGGGCACTGGCCACCCCGACGGCCCGCGGGCAGCCCCTCCGCCCCACCCCTGGGGCCCAATGGTCCGCAGGGTGGCAAGGCCACCAAGGTTGGGTGGGGGATAGTGGTTGGGCCACCAAGGTGGGCTAGGGGGGCAGACTCAACAGTCAGCTCAATTGGTTGACTGATTTTCAAGGTGCGATGGTAGGGCGATGTATTTTTAAATATTTTTTTTTCAAAATTGTTATGATTTATAAAATTAATTAGCATTTATCTTTTTCGTTGTTAATTTAAGTTACTATGTTTTTGTCATTTACTGATTTATGTGAGCCTTTTTTTAGGAAAATGGCATCAAAGAAGATTTCTGTGAATCTTTTTGGAGCAAAGACTCTTAAAGGTGGATCTTCATAAAACATTGGTGAACAAACCCCACCTGAGTTGATGGCTACAAATATTTCAAGTGCCTCAAATGATAAAAAGATGATTTCATACTGGAAGAAATCAAAAGAAGTGAAACTTCCATCAAAAGTCTGGTATGTGAAAGAAAGAGAGTCAAAATGTGTAGATAGTCTATATGTTGATATACCTAATGACAATGGAATTTATGACTTGATGGGAAGAGTCATAAACATGTGTTCGGTACCGGAAAGTAAAGTTGTTTACATACTTACAAAACCGCCTAAGTCACATGAAATGATTAAATACTAGTTATCATATTCATTGTATGACACGAGATAGGTATCTACAGAGTTGTATAAACAAATCATAAATGAGATGAAACAAAATATCGTAAGTATTTTTATTTATATTTGTGTTTTTGTGTTCTTGTAATTGTCTCACTATATTTTTTTAACTTCGTTTTTTTTTTACATATGATATTTTGTTTGGCAGAATTTTGTTGAAAGTTGTTCAATTAGGTTGGGAGGCATTCATTTCATAGAGCATGATATTATGAAAGTTGTCAGCAGTGTCAGCAGAAGATATGGCAAACAAGCAAAATGTAGTAATTATTGATGCTACAAAACTACATCCAAGGGATAAAAAAAAGAAAAAAAGTCTCTAGTGGATAAATCTAGCAAGGGTAGACAAGTTACTTTTGAAGACAAAGAAGTTGAAACTGGCAGTGAAGAATATTTTGTCATTACTAAGGATGACATCGGAATTTAGAAGAGATGTAAAAGACCAAAAGTAACAATGCCCAAGAATAAATCTGTTACAGTTAATGATGAGAATGTTATGAAGAAGAAAAGTAAAGTTGAACATTTTGAAGTAGTCATTACCAACAGTCAAGAACCTAGTGAAACTTCAAAAGAAAGTAGAAAAATCATTACACCAGGAGCTGACTTAGAGGATGGCATTATTAAAAAAAACAAAATCCATTCAACAGAACTTGACAAAGAGAAACTTAATTGAAGGTGGTCATACATTATCAGTCTAATGTCAGACAAATCTATAAGGCAAGTGAAAGACAATGTCAATATCAAATCAGAAAGCCACACCACCTGCATGTTCACAACTTGAAGACATTTATGAGGTACAATCCATATTCTCATGTGGTTAATTATGTGCTTCTTGTTGATCCATTTCATGTTCACAACAAAGAAGCATTTGATAAGTCAAAATGTTTTGAATACAATTATTATGTGCTTGGGGGGGACCATTCTGTAGAAGCTCAAAGACAATTGATGGAGGAACATCCCAATAACCCACGTTTTGAAACAACGAAATGTATCATTTATGCTGGTTTATCAGATATAGAGGCAAAGTTAGTGGCATGGGATCATAATTCAGATAATGAATATAAGATATCTATGACTTTCATTCAAATGGTTAGATTTATCCATACTGAATTTGAAGAAAAATTTTGTTGGGGATAGGATAAATGTTACTGTAGATTTCCGAAATGAATGTTGTATGGAAATATGCTATCAAATTGAAGAGAAAATTAATTCAAAAGGCGGCAAATTTAGTGATCTATTTAGAGGTGTTGATAACATTTTCTAGTTGGCATTTAGAACTGGAGAGATATGGGAGTTGATTAATGAGATTTTTAGCATGTGGGAGAACATTGGCATTAAAAACCAAAAGGTCAAAAAGTCTAAGCCATTAATATGTAGCAATAGTAAATTAGGTCCTGAAATGAAGTAGCTTCCAGAAGATATGACTATCACACCTTGGAGAGCATTGCACAGAGTGAAAGATGAAAAACTTGTCAAAGCAATACTATCTCATGTGAGGTCAGGGGATTTATCATTAGAGGAAATGTCTAAGGAATTTCAGAAGTAAGTTTGTTGAATTATTTTTATTTATTTCTAGATTTTATAATTTTCTTTTAAATATAACATATTGTTCTTGGTAGTATTTGTTATACATATCATTATATTAATTTTTTTTACCTTATCTATGCAGTCACAAAGTTTACATGAAAATTCAAGAACAAATGGTTAAATTGTTGAATGAAGATAGTTGGGATGATGTTGTATGCAGCTATCCAGATTCAAGTTCTACATCAACATTAAAAAAATTATCTTGCATTTAAAAAGGTATGTTGATTTATACATTCATTTTTATTCAATTGTATACTATTTTTAATTTATAACATACACATATTTGTTTATTTTATAAAATATGAAGAAAGATGATAATGGAGCACTAGATAGTTTTAGAACCTTTATTGAAAAATAAATATCGAAAGACTGAAGAAGCAACGTCTTAAGAATGTTGAACTTGATCCAACTTACTAATTTCATTTGGAATGGGCTAGACACTATTCAATATCAAGTAATACAAGGCGATTGTGAAGACATTGCTAAACTCATACCTAAAAGGGATTATGCCCTAGTTATTGCAGATATTCCCCATGGTTTCAATATTCCAAACATTGACTATGATAGTGAACCTTATACTTATCAAGCTCTTAGTAAAGTGGTTGCAGGATTTCTAGAAGTCACATCATCACCATTATGGAGATTTGTGACATTTCATTTATACACACAATTGGCAATGTTATTGTCAAGCTTCAAGGGGATAACAAATTCAAGGATGCAACTTACATGGTAAGACATTTAAAATGTATATTTGATTAATGTTAAAAAAATTCATTTATGTATAAGTTAATTGAACATTTACTATTTCATGTTACAGGCAAAAGTCAAATCTTCTTAATCGTGAAGATCGACCATTTATAAATGATTGTGAGTTCATCCATATTGATAGTTGGGCAAAAGATGATAGCTATATGTCTATGATTTTTAACTGGGTAGATGGAAAGAGTCATAGCCAAATACTGACTTATGATGTTGTTGTGAGAAAACTAACATATGAAGACAAAGAAACAAAATGAGAGATAGTTAACATTTATCAAAAACCACAGTTATTGATTAACTATCTTATAGATATATGTTCAAATGAAGGAGATTGGGTTTTGGATTTATTTTCTGGCTCAGGTAAGTTTTATTATATGGAATTGAATTTCAATATGTTATTCATTAATTTATATGTCATTGTACTAATTTACTTCATTATTTCTTTTGTGCTTGATAATTAGGTACAACACTAACATGTTGCCTTCAAAAAGGAAGAAATTGTATTGCCATTAAAAAAGATCCAATACAGTGCAATTTTATTCAACAAAGAATTAATGCTCTTCAATTTCTTCCAAATGCAGTGCAAGAAATTGGGTTGAAGATGGGGATTTTAGTGAATCTCATGTGGCAATAAAGGCAAAGGAACCCCAACCACCATTACATGGAATGATTGGAAAGACATACATTGGGAGATTCACATACATCAAAGATCCATTAGGGGATGAAAACGAGCAAAATGAAACAGAAAATATTGTGGAAGAAGACAATGATGAAACTCGAGAGGACGAAGAGTTTGGGTTACGTGACATTGTTGATTATATTTAAGTTATGCTTGGAAATCAAGCTCATTTTTTATAGCTATTAATTAGTTATACTTGTAATGTTTTGACTTTGACATTTTATGAGAAGAATAAGCACTCAATTAAGGTTGTTATGCGTTCAATATTTGTATTATGTGATTTTGGCATTAATTTTTATGTTAATCATTATTTAAAAAAAAATAGTGATTATTATTATTTTTGGACATGAAATTCATAAAAAAACTATTATTTAACCATTTTTAGTTAAAATTTTCCTATAAAAATTGTGATTTTGACATGTCATATCTAGCAAAAAATTATTAAAACGTGTAGTTTTTTAGTTATATTTATGTTAAAAATGGTTATGTTTTTGTCAATTGTTAAAAATTATTGTTTTTTAGAGACAATTATTTCATGTGGATTGAAATATTTATTAACGATGTATAAATATGTAGAATACCGAAAATTCAAAATATCGACCTTTTTATTTAAATATGCAAAATAATAAAAACCTCACTACCAAAAAAAAAAAAAGTTGAAGAAGAAGACCACTTCAAAAATTATTAAATTTAGAAAATAATTATTTACATTTCATACATTAGAAAATTTAAAGTCAAAAATAGGTCTTTTAAAAAAAGGGTCTGATGTAGAATTACCACTTTTTTAAATCAGCATGAAAATCACTACCATTTTAAAATATAATATACATAAAAAAAATAAAGTGCCAAAAACCATGCTCTAAAAAGAATGTGCTCTACATCACCTATTTTCAAAATCGGGTTACTTTTTTGCTATCTCTACGAAACGGGTAACCATACCAGTTCCTATTTCAAAGTTTACATTGTTTTATAGGGTACTTCCTTTTGGGTTATGTAATGCACCTGCAACATTTCAAAGAGAAGTTTTAGGTATCTTTTCCGACTTGATTCATGATTGTGTAGAAGTTTACAAAAAATAATTTCACTATGGAAACACTTTTAAAGCAGCTCTTGAAAAACTAGAAAATTTTCTCATTAGATGCAAAAAACAAAAACTTTCATTAAGTCATGAAAAATGTTTTATGATGTTTAATGAGAGAATTATTTTGGGTTACCATATTTCAGAGGATGAAATCAAGGAGGATGTATGTTTTAACCTCATACAAAAATTACCTGCATATGAATTCTAACAACAGAAAATAGATAATGCGAGAGAATAACACATAAAACACATATACACAAAGATGCTCCCCTAGATCCCAAAATCGGGACTACTAGCTTGATTTTTCATTATACTCCTTTCAATGTTACAATACATATTTATACATGATGAAGCATCCAATACCATGGACCGAAAACCATCGCATCCAAAACCATGTACAAAACCATAGGTAGGTCCGCCCAACCTAATATAGGGTCCAAAAAAAAAATCCTCGGGGCACTACCTTGGACCCCATAGAGGGGGGTTAACAGCTCCCCTCAAACCCCATGTGACCGCCCCCTCGCCCCCCCGCCCCCCCGCTGCACAGTCTGACACAACGACAGGTTGGTTAACCGGCTCCCCCTCAAACCCATGTGACCTGCCCTCTACTCCCCCTCTTAACCCCATGTAAACTTACGGTAGGCTAGTCGTGGAAAGAATTATTAAACACAACTCCAACTTTCTCCCACATTGTGTTTTCTTCCACATGCAGAGGAGAGCTTAGTCACCTATTCCAGCCTCTTGAAAACACCCATTGTTTCTCTACACCAAGAGAACTTTTCTCATGGCTTCACATATTTTGTCAATGCATTTGCTAGTGATTTCTTAAAGTGTGCAACTTTACCTAACAACATCATTTTTTGTCTTCTATCACTTATCCCCCACAAAGTGATATTGAACATCAATGTGCTTTGTCTTTGAATGGTAAGCACGGTTATTTGCCAAGAAAATTGCACTTTGGCTGTCACAGTCTATCCTTATAGCTCCCTGTACTAACCCCATACTTGAACACAATCGCTACAACCAAACTACTTCCTTGCTTACATGAGTGGTTGTCATGTATTCTGCCTCTATAGTTGATAATGCCACTAAAGATTGTTTCTTACTCATCCAATTGACTGCACCTCCAAATAGGTTAAACACATACCCACTTGTAGATCTTCTCTAATCCAGATCTCAAACCCATTCTGCATCAACAAAGCCACGGATATCCAAAACTATGTCCAATTCTAGTCTTCCTTAGTAGCACAAACCATAATCACTAGTGCCACGCAAATCCATGAAAACCCGCTTCACTGTTGTCTAGTGCTCCTTCCCTGGTTTTGACATAACCCTGATCAATACTCCCACTGCATGTGAAATGTCTGGTCTAGTATAGACCATTCCATACATCAATCTATCGACTACACTTGAAACACAGGACATGTCCTCTTCCTCTTCTTGTGTCTTGGGACACTGTTCAGTAGATAACTTTACACCTATAGGAATATGAACCTTCACCGGTTTACTATCCTACATATTAAACCTCTGCAGTATAGTCTCGATATAATTCCTCTGGTTTAACCAGAGCTTCCTCTTTGCTTGATCTCTTTTAATTTCCATACCTAAAATATAGTTTGCAGCACCAAGTCTTTCATATCGAATTTGGAGGACAACTGGGTGTTCAAATCCTAGATAACTTCTTTGTCATTTCCAATCAACAACATATCATCCACATACAAGACCAGATAAATAACACGGTCACCATTTAATTTAAAATGCACACAGTGATCTGCTTTACTTTTGGTGAAGCTAAGTCCCGTATAAATATTTCAAATTTCTAATACCACATCCTTAGCAAAACCTTCAAGTTGCTTCATGTAAATTTCCTCTTCAAGATCCCTGTGAAGAAATGTTGTCTTCACATCCATCTGTTCTACCTCAAAACCAAAAGCAGCAGCAATAGATAAAGTAATCTAATAGAAGCTACCTTGGCAACATGGGAGAAAATATCACCGAAATCAATTCCCGACACTTGGGAATAACCTTTTGCTACCAACCAAGCTTTGTATTTTTCCACCTTTCCTTCTGGATTTGTCTTCTTTTTGAAAACCCCTTTTCTGCCGATGGATTTCCTTCCAGTCGACAACTCTACTAGATCCCAAGCCTCATTCTTGTGCAAAGGTGCCATTTCATCAACCATGGCCTCTTTCCAGAGTTTTTCATCCTCTGAATCTACTGCTTCTTTCACAGTTCTAGAATCATCATCAGTAACATATAAATCAAAATTTGAACAGAAAGCAGATGGACTATACCTTTCTGGCTACCTTCTTTCTTGAACTGATATTCTCACACCCGGAGTTTGTGGCTCTTCATCTTCTGATTCCTCCTCTGCTGTAGAGTCTAATTTTTCCTCCGTATGCTCAAACTCTATCTTCTTAGGTTCCTTTGGTTGGACTTCATGATTAAAAACATATTTCATCTCTCTGAACACCACATCTCGGTTGTACACAACCTTCTTTGTTATTGGGTTCGAAAGCTTATAACCCTTTAAACCATCCTTATATCCAATAAAGATGCACTTTCCAGATTTACTATCCAACTTGGTTCTTTTCTCCTTTGGAACATGTACATATGCATCACATCCAAATACCCTCAGATGTGAAAGAGAGGGTTTCTTAATAATGCACACCTCTTTTGGAGTCTTATCCTCCAACATTGATGAACGTGATCTTTTGACTAGGTAACATGCTATCTCCACCGCCTCTGCCCAGAATTCTTGTCCTAACCCGACACCACTGAGCATACTTCTTGCCCTTTCCATCAACGTCTTGTTCATTCTTTCTGCAACTCCATTTTTATTAGGTGTGTATGGAGTACTTTTTTTCCATGCTATACCACACTTCTTACAAAATTCTTTAAATTCCTTGCTGCGAAACTATCCACTGTTATCTGACCTCAACACCTTTACCTTCTTCTCTGTCTGGTTTTCCACTAGAGCCTTAAATTCTTTAACCTTATCAAAGACTTCAGATTTCTTCTTAAGGAAATATATACATGTATTCCTTGAGAAGTCATCTAGAAATGATACATAGTACACAGACTTACCCAGTGATGGAACTTTTACAGGTCCAAACACATCACTGTGCACAAGATCTAATATCTTTTTCGCCCTCTTAACACCCGAGGGGAAACTCACCTGATTTTGCTTCCCATACACACAATTTTCACAGAAATCAAAATCCAGAGAGCTATTACTCATACCTTCTACCATACCTTTACCATGAAGTATTCGAAGGCCCTTCTCTCCAATATGTCCAAATATTTGATGCCACAGCATGGTATTCTCTCCAGAAACCACTACATTTTCTGCTCCACTTTCAGGAACTACAGAACCGTTGCACCCATCAACATCAATGCTACCTTGCAGCTTGTACAGATTTCCAAACTAAACTCCCCGCATCAATACAAGTGCTCCCCGCACCATCTTGCAGGTATCCTTCTCGATCACTATTTTTACACCTATATCATCCATCTTGCTTATTTATAGAAATAATATTTCTGGCCAATGCAGGAATATGAAAAACACCCGGAAGTGTTCTAACCCTTCCACCTTGAAACTTCAACTTTACTTTGTTGCGACCAACATTTCTAGCCTTCCTATCATCCCCTAAGAAGACATCACCACCATCATATTTCTCATACTCGCAGAAGCACTTAAGAGTGAAGTGAAATGATGCACCAGAGTCAATCAACCATGCCTCATGATCTACATGTGTGCTTGAAGAAGCCAAGTACACATCCCCACCTTCATCTAAGGTGGTTTTTGCCTCTGCAGAAGGAGCATCATCAGATCCCTTTCCTTTTTCACGAGCTTTAGATTTACAGTCCCTTCTATAGTGCCCTTCGTTTCCGCATTTCCAGCAAACCACCTATACAGGTTTTCCTAGATATTTAGATCTCCTTCTAGATTTAGATCTCCCACTCGATGACTTATTTTTGTTTCTGTTCTGGGACCATCCTCACACAGACAAGGAATCACCATTCTGGCTCTCCATATTCTTCTGTCTCATCTCCTCCGTCAGCAAGGATGAGACTATTTCATCAAACTGCAAGGCAGATGCATTGCTACCTATTGCAATAACCAGACTATCCCACGAATCTGGTAGAAAACACAACAAACTAATGCACTTATCTTCATTTGAAATTTTAATATCAACAGATAATAACTGACTTGCCGCTGTACTAAATGCATTCACATGCTCTGTCATCGAGTCTCCATCTTTCATCCTCAGGTTATACAACTTTTTCCGTAGGAACAATTTATTCACGAGAGACTTAGATTGGTACAAAGTCCCTAACTTGTCCCACAAAGCCTTAGACGTAGCTTTCCCTGATATATTCAGCAATACTGAATGTGAGACACACAATCATATTGTGCCCTTTGCCTTCCGATCCAACTTCTTCCATTATTCATCGGACATTCTTGTTGGTTTAGTAATCGAATCTACTGTGATCCACTGATCTTTATCCACCAACAGATCCTCCATCTTGAGTTTCCACAACTTAAAACTCTGACCATTAAATTTTTCGATCTTTATCTTTCCACTGCTTGCCATCTTCTTTCACCATGAGAATCGATCCCACAGATCTCCCACTGAACATGGTCTACCATAGGCCCGAACAAAACCCCTCAGCAACAAAGGCATCCACTTGAAGCCAAAACAATTCTGATACCAAATGTAGGTTTTAACCCCATACATAAATTAACTGCATACAAATTCTAACAATAGAAAATAAACAATGCGAGAACATAACACATAAAACACATATACACAGAGATTTTCCCCTGGATCTCGAATTCCTTTCAATGTTACAATACATGTTTATACATGCCGAAGCATCCAATACCATGGACCAAAACCCATTGCGTCCAAAACCATGTGCGAAAACCGTGCACAAAACGATAGGTAGGTCTGCCCAACCTAATACAGGGTCCAAAAAAAAAATTCCCCGGGGCGCTGCCTTAGACCTCGTTAAGGGGGGCTAACTACCTCCCTCAAATCCCTTGTGACCCCCCCGTTGTGCAGTCGACACAACAAAGGGGGGTCTCCTCCCCCCCATAAACTACATGGGCTAGTCATGGAAAGAATATAACACAACCCAACAGAGGATGCATCTATGGTAGAGGTGATTTCTAAAATCTCAATTCCTACTTGCCAAAAAGATGTTAGAATTTTTCTTTGTTTTATAGGATATTAGAGAATATTCATAGAAAACTTCACAAAAATAACTTCTCCACTCTTTAAAATTCTTACAAAAGATTGTGATTTTGTTTGGAATTATGACTACAATAAGTGTAGAAATTATTATGTAGATTTAGTACTGCACATGAAATTTACTAAATCAAAAAACTTGAAGCTACTATATTGATCTACAGAAGCTAATTCACCATCTAGAATAAGAGTCATTGACATGAAAAAGGAAACATCACACATGCACAGAGATTTATCTAGGGCAAATAAAATGTTCAAAATCCCTTACTATTTATATTGCGTTAATTAGAGAATATAGAAGAAATACAATGCTTGCTCAAGCCTGAGCACACCCTGCAAGTGTATAGTCTATCCCTCTGTCTGATTGACTGAACTTGGCCCAACACTTAGCCAATTTTAAGCCTTCCCAAGCTCCTATTTCCTTGCGTTGTTCCCTTGGGAAATTTCCCCTATATTTTAGGAATTTCACACCAAGGAATTGCACAATAGCCTTAAGTCAACCTTTGACTGCAAGCACCAATTGTACACATGGGAATATGCTACAAAGGATAATACACTGCCTTGGAATATCTATTTCAACTGGGTAAATCAAATTCTCTGCATGCAACAACTATTTTGGGTTGATTGATCAGTTAATTGGTTGATCACTGAATGTGGTTAAATTTCCATTTCCAAAACTTGACCTCCATTAGTTCTTCTGACAGTTAGAACTAGTTAAATTGACAATAAGTCAAATTAACTAAAATAGATTGCTACAAATTACCAATCAATCACGTAGAACTGAACTCAAGCTTCTACAACTTGAATTTACTGAGTTAATTGAGTGACAAGTGCTATGTCACCTTAGTTAACTACCTCCAAGTATTCTGTTGAAATAGAAATCCAAATTTTAATCTAGTTTGACCAAGGCAAAGTCAAAACTATATTTTCTTGTTGCATTTTCAACAATAAGGCATTTGAATCATTGAAATAGAAAATCAATGAAGCAAAAATCTTAATAGGGCCTAACTGATCTCTCCCTTTTCACATTTCAATTGATTCTTCATATAAAAGGAGTTGTGTTGGGACAGAAAGATTTGGCTCCTTGTGTTATTTATGACACAAGTAAAAAATTTAATCATGCAGAGTTAAATAATACAGTAATAGAAAAGGAGTATTTAGTTTTTGTTCATACCATTAATAATTTTCAACATTATATTATTGGTTTCGAAACATTCATTCATGTAGATCCTTCTGCTATTATATATTTAATGAATAAACCAATTACTAATGGCAAGATTACTAGATAGTTGTTATTACTACAAGAATTCAATATTACCATTTTGGATAGGATAATTTTCCTAACGAATATATGTTTGCAGTATCTACTAAAACTCCTTGGTTTGCAGATATTGCTAACTATTTGCCTACAAGAAAGTTTCACCCACAGTTATCAACTAAAGAAAGACAAAATGTTATCAATACCAGTGCACCTTACTCACGGATAGAGGGAGAGTTGTGCAAAACTGGAATTGATCTAATCATCCAGAGATGTGTTCGGGAAGATGAAGTACCAAAGATATTAAAATCCTGACATGATGAACCATGTGGAGGACACTTTGTTGATAGAAGAACTGCATACAAAGTCCTTGTTATGGGATCTTACTGCCCTTCTCTTTTTAGATATGCCAAGGAATATGTCAAAAGATGTGACATTTGCTAAAAAATGGGAAGGCCCATGCAGTTAAATAAAATTCCTCTACAACCTCAGGTACTTGTAGAGCCTTTTGAAAAATGGGCTCGAGATTTTGTTGGTCCAATCAACCCTTCATCTAAACAAAAGAGGTATATTATTGTTTGTACAAATTATGTTACAAAATGGGTAGAAGCTAAGCCACTTCCTTTTCCTACTAAAATGATGTGGTTATATTTCTCTTTGATAATATTTTCACTTGTTTTGGTGTCCCAACGGAAATTGTGATAGATCGAAGTGCTCAATTCATAATCAATTTGGTATAGAAAATTATGGAGCAATATCAAATCAAAAATTAGAAATCTATTCCATAACATCCACAAGCCAATGGGCAAGTGGAATCTAAAACAAGTTACTTGAAGCAATATTGAATAAGATTGTACACTTGCATGGAAGAGATTGGGTAGAAAGGTTTCCAAAGGCATTTTAGGCATATCATACCACATTGAGAAACACTATTGGATATACTCCTTATGAGTTTCTCTATGGGAAGCAAGTCTTACTTCCAATTTAATTCTAGATGGAGACTTTTAGAACAATAGAAAAGTTGGGGCTTTATCTATTTGAAGCTCAAAAACAAACATTGGCACAACTATGTTAGAAAACTATCTATTATAGAGCAATGGAACACATAAAATATTATGGAAAAATAAACACATAAAACAAGGGAAGCACAAATATATGTGGTTCACCCAATTTGGGCTACATCCATAGAGAAACAACTAGTCCTTCCTTTTATATTATCTAATAAAATGAAGAGATACAACATACAGAAAATCTTTTGTAATTTCCTCTTCACTCTCACATAGCCTCCTCCCTCTCTCACTCATAATAATAATACACCATTGTAATACAATTCCCTCATATAAATTAAGGATTTCCTTGTAGGGAAAAAAAAAACCCTAAATTAACATAACCTCTACCGTCAAATCATCCACCTAATGAACAACCGATATTGAATTTGAAATTACAATATTTTACAAGATAATTTTTCATCTATCTTTAGCTTTGAGGGTGCTGCCCCCGAACCCCTGCCGGGGGGCTCATCAAATTTGTTGTCACCCCCCCTGACGATGATTAAATATGCGGCGTTGTCACCCCGTTACGAATAGGGATCCAATGCAACTGAAACAAAAACCTCTGAAAAATCAGGAAGATAACCAGGCTCCACACCCAACAATCTCCCACTTGGAGACTGGTTATATAAAATCCATCGTTGCTTCATTTGTTGGATAAGGACTCCACTTGGACCTGTTTATTTCTCATCTTCACCATCATACTTGAAGACCAATTGAAATTGATCAGAATTTCAATTTCTCCTTGGTTACAACTTTTGTTAACATATTTGCAATATTTTGGCTAGTGTGTATATTTTCCATCTTCAACTATCCATCTTCCAACATTGACCGTATGAAATGTTACTTGAAATGTATATGTTTAGTCTTGGAATGAAATGTTGAGTTCTTTGCAAGATTAATGGCACACTAGTTGTCATTGTATAACATGCCCATCTCCTGCTTCTTTCCCAATTCATCCATAAATCTTTGTAACCAAATCATTTATTTACTAGCCTTTGTAGCAGCAACATACTCTACTTTTATTGTTGAAAGTGCAACAATGTTTTGCAGTTTTGAAACCCAATATAGTTGTTCCGCCTAGAGTAAACACATACCCTGTGGTGCTCCTCCTGATATCTCTATCACTTGCCATATCTACATCAACATATCTTTGTATAGAAATGTTTGAACCACCAAAGCATAATGCTTGATTTGTGGTACCTCTCAAATACCTGAGAATCTACTTTACTGCCATCCAATGCTCTTTTCATGCATACATTAAGCTTCCAAATGTTGATGCATATGAAACTTTACAAATATAATCCATCTCTTCCTGTGTCTTGGGACACATCTCCTTACTTAGTTTGAAATGGTTAGCCAAAGGTGTACTAAGTGGTTTTGCATTTTGCATATTAAATCTTTTCAGCATATTTTCTATGTACTCACTATGAGACAATGTTAATTTGTGATTTTTCCTGTCTCTAGTTATTCTCATACCAATGATTTGTTTCGAAACTCCCAAATCCTTCATTGTAAATGAATTTACCAATTTTCTTTTGAGCACATTTATTTATTTCATGTTAGACTCTGCAACAAGCATGTCATCTACATACAATAAAAATATAACATAGTTGCCATCATTTTTCTTCTTAAGATAAACACAATGGTCAGAGTAACATCTAGTATAACCTTGTTCAGGCATAAACCTGTCAAATTTTAGATACCACTAACTTGGAGCCTGTTTTAAGACATACAAGCTCTTCTTCAATTTTCAAACTGACTTATCCTTCCCTTTGACTTCATACCCTTATTGTTGTTGCATATATTTCTTTCTCCAAATCCCCATGGAGAAAGGTTGTCTTTACATCTAATTACTCAAGATGCAAATATTATGTTGCCACTAGACTTAAAATAGTTATAATTGAAGTCATTTTAACAATAAGAGAAAAAAATTCGTCAAAGTAGATACCTTTCTTTTTTCCAAACCCCTTCACCACAATTTTATCCTTATACCTGTGTTTACCTCCATCTTCTTCCTTCAACCTATAAACCCATTTATTTTACAATGTTATTTTACATGCAGGCAATTTGACTAAGTCCCAAGTCTGGTTATGCACCAAGGAGTCCATCTCTTCTTCCATGGCTTGTTCCCACTTCTTCCTAGTTTCTATCTGCATTTCTTCTTCATATCTTTCCAATTCACTAGAATCAGTCCACAATACATAATATAATGAAGGAGAATATTGTTCATGGGGTCTACTTATCCTGATAGATCTTCTAACACCACTTTCAGGGGTTTGAGGTGCATGTTGTTGTGGTTGTTTTTGTTGTTGTGGCTGTTGATCATTATGATTTGCATGCACCTTTACCTTTTTTCTGATCTCATCAAGCACTACATATTCTTTGTTTTCATTTTCCTGCATCTGATCCTTATATAATAACTTTTCATTGAATATAACATCTATGCTCTTAATGATTTTGTGATTTTCATAATCATATAAGCGATAACCAAAATCATTAACATCATATCCAATAAAGGTACATTTCTTTGATTTTTCTTCAAGCTTTGTTCTATTTTCTTTATTAATGTGGACAAAGGCTTCACAACTGAAAGTATTTAAAAATGAGTAGTTTAACTTTTTACCTGTCCATTCCTCCTCTGGAATACCAACATCCAAGGAACTTGAAGTCCCTCTATTTATTAGATAAACAACAATTTCTACAACATCCACCCAAAATTGTAAGGGCAATATTGCTTGCAATCTTATGCACCTTGCACACTCCATGATTGTCTGGTTCATCCTTTCTAATACACCATTTCCTGTGGCATTCCTAGAATTGTCTTCTGTTTGTGAATTCCATGTTCTAAACAGTAGTTACCAAACTCTTTGTTGCATTATTCACCTCCATTGTTGATCTTAGACAATTCAATTTCTTTCCTCTCTCATTCTCAACCAAAGCTTTTCATTG
Source organism: Pinus taeda (assembly GCA_000404065.3). Lineage (NCBI taxonomy): Eukaryota > Viridiplantae > Streptophyta > Pinopsida > Pinales > Pinaceae > Pinus > Pinus taeda. The sequence continues at coordinate 59,477 of APFE031011385.1, forward strand.
CTTGAAAGTATCAAATACATCAGATTTATTCCAAATACAATAAATCTAGGTTTTCCTAGTTGCATCATCAATAAAAGTGACATAATAGCGAGAGCCACTGAGATATGATACCTGAGAAGGTACCCAAACATCCATATACACAAGCTCTAATTTTTCACTCTTATTTTATTTCCCAATTCTGATAAATTTGACTCTCTTCTACTTTCCATAAACATAATTTTCACAGAAATCCAAATCAACATGCTTCAAACCTGGCAACAAATTTCTTGAGTGAAGAATCTACATCCCCTTCTCACTCATATGCTTGAGCCTATAATTCCAGAGTGTTATATTTGCTCCTTTGGAGGTTAAATCATTAACAAAATTAGAAATACCATTGCATAAATACAATGTACCAACCTTTTCTCTCTTTGCTATTACCAGGGCTCCTTTAGTGACCTTCCAGGTTTTGTCTGTAAAACTAGTTACACAGCCTTCACCTCCCAACTACCTTGTTGAAATTATATTTTTCTTTAGATTTGGAACATGCCTTACCTCCTTCAATAGTCATTGGTTTCCATTCTATTTTTTTATAAAAACCTTACCCATTCCAACGATTTTACAAGGTTTATCATCACCCAAACAAAGGTGTCTAAAATATCCTTGAACATAGTCATGAAAATGTTGGGTTGTGTTATATTATTTCCACGACTAGCCCACGTAGTTAACCGAGGGGTTAGAGGGGGGACGGAGCCCCCCTTCGTTGCGTCGATTGTGTAGCGGGGGGGGCGGTCGCAGGGGGTTTTAGGTGTACCCGTAACCCCACTTTATGTTAGGTTGGGTGGACCCACCTATGGTTTTGTGCATGATTTTCGCACATGTTTTTTCGACGCAATGGTTTTTGGTCCATGGAATTGGATGCAATGGCTTTCGGTCCATGGTATTGGATGCTTCGGCATGTATAAATATGTATTTTAACATTGAAAGGCACATAATGAAAAATCAAGCTAGTAGTCACGGTTTTGGGATCCAAGGGAAATCTCTGTGTATATGTGTTTTATGTGTTATGCTCTCGCATTGTTTATTTTCTATGTTTTAGAATTCATATGCAGGTAATTTCTGTATGGGGTTAAAACCTAGTATCGGAGCAGTTTTGGCTTCAAAGGGACGCCTTTGTTGCTAAGGGGTTTCGCTCGGGCGTGTGGTAGACCCTATTCAATGGGAGATCTACGAGATCGATTCTGGTGGTGAAAGAAGATGGCGAGCAGTGGAAAGATAGAGATTGAGAAATTTAATGGTCAGATTTTTAAGTTGTGGAAACTCAAGATGGAGGACCTGTTGGTGGATAAAGATCAATGGATCATGGTAGATCCAGGTACTAAACCAATGGGAATGTTCGATGAAGAATGGAAAAAATTGGATCGAAAGGCAAAGAGCACAATACGATTGTCTGTGTCAGATTCAGTATTGCTGAATGTATTAGGGGAAGCTATGGTAAAGGCTTTGTGGGACAAGTTAGGGACTTTGTACCAATCTAAGTCTCTAGTGAATAAACTATTCCTGCTGAAAAAGCTATATAACCTGAGGATGAAAGATGGAGACTCGGTGACAGAGCATGTAAATTCATTTAATAATGTGATAAGTCAGTTAGCATCTGTTGATATTAAAATTTTAGATGAAGATAAGTGCATTAGTTTGTTGTGTTCTCTACCAGATTCGTGGGATAGTCTGGTTATTGCAATATGTAGCAATGCAACTGCCCTGCAGTTTGATGAAATAGTCTCAGTCTTACTAATGGAGGAGATGAGACAGAAAAATATGGAGAGCCAGAATGGTGATGCCTTGTTTGTACGAGGATGGTCCCAGAACAGAAACAAAAATAAGTCATCGAGTGGGAGATCTAAATCTAGAGGGAGATCTAAACCTCCAGGAAAACCTGTAAAAGTGGTGTGTTGGAAATGCGGAAAGGAAGGCCACTTTAAAAGGCACTATAAAAATTAAAGCTCCTTACAAAATAAAGCGATCTGATGAGGCTCCTTTTGTAGAGGTGAAAACCACCTCAAATGAAGGTGGGGATGTGTACTTAGCTTCTTCAAGTACACATGTAGATCATGAGGCATGGTTGATTGACTTAGGTGCATCCTTTCACTTCATTCCCCATAGAGAGTGGTTCTGCGAGAATGAGAAATACGATAGTGGTGATGTCTTCTTAGGAGATGATAGGAAGGCTAGAATCATTGGTCGCGGAAAAGTAAAGTTGAAGTTGCAAGGTGGAAGGGTTAGAACCCTTCTGGGTGTTCTGCATATTCCTGCATTGCCCAGAAATCTGATTTTTGTAAGCAAGTTGGATGATGCAGGTGTAAAGACAGTGTTCGAGAAGGATACTTGCAAGATGGTTCAAGGAGCACTGGTATTGATGCGGGGAGTTCGGATTGGAACTCTGTACAAGATGCAAGGTAGCACTATTGTTGATGGGTGCAATAGTTCTATGGTTCCTGAATATGGAGCAGAAAATCTAGTGGTCTCTGGAGAGAAGACCATGTTGTGGCATCAAAGGCTTGGACATATTGGAGAGAAGGGCCTTCAAATACTTCATGGTAAAGTTATGGTAGAAGATATGAGTAATAGCTCTCTGGATTTTGATTTCTGTGAAAATTGTGTATATGGGAAGCAGAATCGGGTGAGTTTCCCCTCTGGTGGTAAAGAAATAGATATTAGAGCTTGTGCACAGTGATGTGTTTGGACCTATGAAGCTTCCATCACTGGGTAAGCTTGTGTACTATGTATCATTTATAGATGACTTCTCAAGGAATACATGGATATATTTCCTTAAGAAGAAATCTGAAGTCTTTGATAGGTTTAAAGAATTTAAGGCTCTGGTGGAAAAGTAGACAGAGAAGAAGATAAAGGTGCTGAGGACATAATGGTGGAGAATTCTGCAGCAAGGAATTTGAAGAATTCTGTAAGAAGTGTGGTATAGCACGGCAGAAGACTACTCCATATACACCTCAGTAAAATGGAGTCACAGAAAAGAATGAATAAGACGTTGATGGAAAGGGCAAGAAGCATGCTCAGTGGTGCCGGGTTAGGACAGGAATTCTGGGCAGAGGCGGTGGATACTGCATGTTACCTGGTCAACAGGTCACCTTCATCAGCCTTGGAGGATAAGACTCCACAAGAAGTATGGACTGGTAAGAAACCCTCTCTTTCACATCTGAGGGTATTTGGATGTGATGCATATGTACATGTTCCAAAGGAGAAATGAACCAAGTTGGATAGTTAATCTGAAAAGTGCATCTTTATTGGGTATAAGGATGGTTTAAAGGGTTATAAGCTTTGGAACCCAGTAACAAGGAAGGTTGTGTACAGTCGAGATGTGGTGTTCAGAGAGGTGAAAGATGTTATTAAACATGAAGTCCAACCAAAGGAACCTGTGAAGATAGAGTTTGAACTAAAGGAGGGAGAATCAGACTCTGTAGTAGAGGAGGAATTAGAAGATGAAGAGCCACAAACTCCAGTTGTGAGAAGATCAGTACGAGAAAGAAGGCAACCAGAAAGGTATA
>APFE031011385.1:64479-75556 GCA_000404065.3 Pinus taeda
TGGTTTTGGACCCTATGTTAGGTTGGGCGGACCCACCTATGGTTTTGTGCATGATTTTCACACATGTTTTTTGGACGCAATGGTTTTCGGTCCATGGTATTGGATGCTTCAACATATATAAATATGTATTATAACATTGAAAGGAACATAATAAAAAATCAAGTTGGTAGTCCCAGTTTTGGGATCCAGGGGAAATCTCTGTGTATATGTGTTTTATGTGTTATGCTCTCGCATTGTTTATTTTTTGTGTTTTAGAATTCGTATGCAAGTAATTTCTATATAGGGTTAAAACCTACAGAAAATGTTTCCTATCAGGTGTGGCATAGAGTGAGGCCCCTAAATCTACCACCCATGCATCAATAATATTTTCTAATGAATGAATTAAATCAAATTGCAACACATCATCTGTCACATTTTCTTCATGATTATTCTCTTGTTGTCCATCCCCTTATTTTCCCTTCTGATATTTATAGTATTTCTTCAAGAGTCCTTTCTTCTCGCATTTCCAACACACTATCCCTCATTTGGATTTGGATCTACCTTTTCTTGACTTACTGCAATTTCTTGGGCTCCTTCCTCTTTCCATTTTTCTTCCCCTAGTCTCTTTAGTTAAATCATTACTTGATGTCTCATCAAAGCTTTTCTATTGCATTTCCTCACTATGGATGGCACCAACAACATCATCAAACTTTAAAGTACTAGATTCAAAGACAGAGTTACTGATAGCCATTATTAAGCCATTCCAAATTTCTAGCAATGAGCATACAAACAACAGAGCCTTAACTTCATCATCAAAATTTACCTCTATAGAACTTAACTGACTGGTAACCGTGTTAAGTTCATTTAAATGATCAGCAACGAATCCACCTTTTGACATCTTCATATTAAATAGATGCTTCATAAGAAATACCTTATTTGAGGTTGAGGGTTTTTCATATAGTTTTTCCAATGTTGTATTTAAACCTTCTGTTGTTGTTTCCTTCAAAATGTTGAACGTCATCGATACTTCCAGACATAGTCATATTGTTCCTAATACCTTTTTGTCGAGAATATCTCATTCTAGGTCTATCATACTCGTCGGCTTACTTTGTTTTTCTACTCAATGGTAGGTATCGATCTTTCTGATATATATAATCTCACATATGCATCTTCCATGGATATTAGTTTTGGTCATTAAATTTCTTGACCCTAAACCTACCATCTTTCACCATTTCTCCCACTTGAACCAGGAACCCTTCTCTCCTGCGATTTTATTAGCCAAATAGACCTTCAAATTTGATACCAGTTGTTAGAAAATGATCTATTATAGAGAAATAGAACACATAAAATATTACGAAAACACAAACATAGAAAATGCATAAAATAAGAGAGACACATATATATTTTGTTCATCCAATTTGGTCTGCATCCATGAAGAAACAAACATTCCTTCTTTTTATATTATCCAGCAAAATGAATAGATACAACCTACAGCAAATCCACTGTAATTTCCTCTTCGCTCTCACAAAACCTCCTCTCTCTCTCGCTCACTCGAAATAATAATACATAGTCGCAATACAATTCCCTCATATAAATTGAGGGTTTCCTTCAAGGGAAAAAATCCCTAAATTAACATAACCTCTACCGTCAAATCAACCACCTAATGAATGGACGGGATTAACTATGAAATTACAATATTTTACAAGGAATTTTTTCATCTATTTTTAGCTTCGAGGGCACTGCCCCTGAAACCTTGCCAAGGGGGGCTCATAATAGTCGTTGTCACCCCCCACCCCCCTAATCCATAAACTTCCATGGATATTGCACTGGAGAGTTCATCACAACAAATCTAATAATATTATACTAAAAATATGAGATATTACACTATTACAGTTTTATTTAATTTTTAAATCTATAAAATTGATTGTAATTAGTGCATGCATGTAAAAGTAAATCAATCAGAAAAGTAGAGAATGGAAAAATACGCTTACACACATACATAATACACAATATATGCTCTCTGGGAAACCCTTTCGGGAGAAAACCCAGCTAGAAGGTGAGGCTATTTCGCTCTCTTTCCTTGTCTGGAAATATGGTTACAGATACAAAGAAGTAACATATGTGGCCCATGGGATGCTACAGTGCACAGATACTCTCTGTGTGCTCTACCTCCTATCTCTCCTAGCTATCTTTGCTCAACTGTGGAACAAAATTATCTCGAAAGAATGGAATGCCTCTTCCCCCTAGTGGCCCAGTTATAACACAACTCGATAGCCTACTAGTGGTTAATTTTGACTATATCAACTCTTAACTAGAGTTACAAAATAAACTCTTCTAGAGTATTTTAAATAAAAAACACATGGCTAGACCCTTTTCCATGAATAATGGGGCTGATGCAGCATCCTCTCGAACTATAGGTGTGAAAGCAAGATGGTCAACTTCTGAGTGGCATAACTTTTGCATATGGACTCCGATTAATGCGATTCTTGTGCCATTGGAAATATTTTTGTGTGTAGAATATCATGATAAGGTGTTTCACTTAAGTTGAAAATTTTTACCCCAAAAAAGTGTCATTTGATGCCTCAAAATGCTCCTAGAAATTTTCAGACCCTGTTTCGCCAAACTAGGTCCCATTGGTAAAGACAATCCCGTGAGTTAATTCCTCCACTTTTTCCACTCCAAATGTATCGATATGGATGAAAAAAATATAATGATCTAATTCAAATTACACCTCCCCATTTTTGGAGGCTTTTGGTCCCCAAAATATTTTACTTAATGAGGTGAGGAAATTTTTCCTCCACCTTCTCTCTGGTGTACCATTTAGCTTTGCCTGGAAGTTGTCCCTTCAACCCAATTTGCCAAAGGTTTGTTTCCCTTGTCTTGTAGTTATGGACTTCTTCTATAAAATTATATCCTTTATCAACTTTGTCTAGGCGTCTAGTGCCAAATCCTCCACAGAAGGTAGGACATGTTCCTCTTCCTCGTCTAGCATGGAAGGCTCATAGAGTTTCAAATTCTCTACATTTACAACCAAGTAAATGCGCATATATGGTGGTAAATTGAGTCTATAGGCATTATCACCCACCTTTTCCAGTGTCTCAAAGGGACCATACCTTAGAGCTTTGCTTTTCTTACCAGGCCCCTGTAGCCTCTCCTTGTTCAACTGTAGCCATAATTTGTCTCCCACCTTGAATGATTTTTCTATTCTATGTTGATCATGCATGGCCTTATACTTCATCTGCAACTTCTGAAGTGTTTCTTGTACCTGTAGATGGATTTACTTGATCTTCTCTATACTTTTTCATCCCTAAAAGCATCTCATGCAATGTATTCCTTCACTCCTCCTTGTTGCCCATATGCAATATCCAAAGGTGAAGGTGGAAAATATCCAAAACAAGTTTCAAATGGGGACATTCCTATAGAAGTGTGGACCATTATGTTATAAGAATACCGTATATATACTAGATTTTCATCCTAGGTCTTCGGATGCTTCTGGTTGTAACCCCTCATAAGTTGTGCCAAAGACTTGTTGACTACTTATGTCTTCCCATCTTTCTATGGATGGAATGTTGTATATCTCTTCAAATTTGTGTCCATCTTATCCCACAATGTAGTCTGGAATGCACTAAGAAATCTTGTATCATTGTTTGAAATGATGCTCCTTGTTATCCCAAAGTGTACTTAGACCTGTCCAAAGAACAAGTTTGTTGCTTCTTGTTCGTTGATGGTATTTCTACAGGGCATCAAAACACACCTTCCCGAACCTATCAACTACCACAAAGAGGTAGTCATGTCCCTTCCTGGTTGTCGATAAACCTCCCACAAAGTCCATAGAAATGTTCTCTCAAGGACGATAGGTACAGGTAAGGGATGATACAAACCCTGATTCCTATTTCTAGGCATGCTGGAACAACAAGGCATGCATCCTCTTATGAACCTAGTAACTTGTTCTTGCATATTGGGCCAATAAACATACCTCTACAAGTTAGCCATGGTCTTCCCTACAGTAAAGTGCCCTGCAACCTTGGAGGTGTGAGCCTCTCTAATCAGTTGCAAACGCTCACCTTTAGGAACACATAGCTTATCCAATCTATAGAGTAACCCATCCTGGAGATGGTAGTCAATGGTGTTGTCACCATCATGCACATGACTCTGACTTTGCAACTGTTGATACACCTCCTTGAAGTTCTCGCCTTCTAAATATGCCTCTTGGTATGCATTATGGGTGAATGGATCCATGTGCATAAGAGTCCCTAAAGTTGTAATATTTGATGTGGGTGGCCTTGAAAGCATATCAACCAAATTGTTTGTGCTTCCCTTCTTATACTTGATCACTAATTGAAATTGTTGTAAAAACCCCATCCACTTGTAATGCCTGGTATGTTGTAGATTATTTTGGGACTGCATGTACTGTAACGGTTGGTGATCTCTGTGGATTATTGTCTCCTTTCCCATCAGATTGTGCTTCCACTTCTTCACAGCTTGCACCATGGCATAGCGTTCCTTATCATAAGTAGGTCAGTTAAGAACTGCCCCATGAAATACTTCAGAATGGTAGCAAACAGGCCTTCCTCCTTGCATCAAGACAACTCCCATAGCATACCCACTCGCATCTATCTCCACTTCAAAGGGTCGTTGCAAATTTGGTAATTCCAGAACTGGTGCTTCCCTTATTTTCTTCTTTAACTCATTGAAAGCCTTATGTTTCCCTTTACCCCACTGGAAATTCTTGCCACTTGCTTTTATGGCATGGAGCGGTGCTGCTAGCGCTGAAAACGAGGCTATGAATTTGCTTAGGTATTGTGTTGCTCCAATGAAAATCCTAACCTTAGTAACATTAGTAGGCACCATCCATTTCATGATGGCCTCCATCTTGGAAGGATGCTTCTTCAATGTTTCCAGCACCTGTGTCAAATGTGAAATATGCTCCTCCTAGTTAGTATATCATCCAAATAGACAATAATAAATGAATCTATAAAAGAGCGCAGTACATCATTCATTAATATCATAAATGTAGTTGGTGCATTACATAGGCCAAATGGCATAATTAACCACTCATACAAACCTTGCCTGGTTTTGAAGGTGGTCTTCCATGTATCTTCTTCTTTGACTCAAACCTGGTGATATCCAGACTTCAAGTCTAGCTTGGTGAAATACTTTTCTTATTGCAACTAATCTAGCAGATCTTCTACCTTGGGCGAGGGGTATCTGTTCTTTAGCATGATTTTATTCAACACCCTATAATCTATACACATCCTCCAAGTCCCATCCTTATTTAACACAATGATGATAGGTGACCCACATGGTGATGTACTCGGTCGAATGACACCTTGTTCCAGCAGTTGATGCAATTGTTTCTTCACCTCACTTGCTTCTATAATGGACTACCTATACAACCCAATATTTGGCAATAGTTGGATCTCATGCTCCACTTCCCTCTTAGGGGGTAACCCTTTAGGCCCTTGGAACATGTCCTTGTATGCCTGTAACAACTCCTCCAATTGTTGTTTTTGTTTCTTAATACACCCCTCTAGGGATGCCTTGCCTCTTATTGACTCCTATACAGACTAACCTTCTCTTAAAAAAAACAAAACATATTTCTTGCTGGAACTAATCAATTTCTTGGCCTGGTTGGCACTTACCATTCAAATTTTTGAATTGCCATTATGCGCGTTGATGAAGAACGATTTTCCATCCTTGATGAGTTGATACTATTTATCTCTCCTCATGAATATTGCATCATGCATGTACATGTATGGACTCCCAAAACTGAATCCACATACATCAAGGGGAACCACATACAGATCTACTTCATCAATAAAATCAGCACTGATAGCGAATCTGATTTTGCATTGTTTTGTTACCTTCAGCTCTGCATCCTTATGTACCCATCCCCGTGGATATGGGTTTGGATGATTACGAACTTCCAACTCCATCTTCTCGACCAAATCTACTACAATGAGATTTGCCTGTGATCCTATGTCAAACAGAGCATCAATCTTCATCTTCTTGATCTGTATATTTACATGGAAGATTTTGGTCATTTCTTTCTCTTCATGGTTCTAAAGACTACTCATATTTACCTCCTTCTATACTAATGTACAGATGATCTTCTCATCCATGTCTGAGCTGCTTTCAACTTGGTTGTTCGAATCAATGGCCATGAGATTCTTCTTCTTATTATCTTTCTTCTTGTTCTTCATGTTTAGCTCTGGATGCAACTTCTAGCACTTCTCCGATGTATGTCCATCAATGTTGCAGTGGTTGTAGTGGTTGCTAGGATCTTTGAAGTGGTGTGTTATAGCTTCCGTATTTTTATCTTTTCCCCTTTTTTCTTCCTCTTCCCATCCTTAGAAGCGTCTTGTTGCTCCTTTTGCTTCAATCCACTTGATTGCGCTCTTTTCAAACCTATGTTCTCCAAGTATTGTGCCTCTACACAAGCCTTGTCCACCGTTTTTGGCTTGAACAACATCACTTGATCATGCAGATGGTGGTGTAGACCCCCCAAATACTTAAGGAGTACATATGGGTTCTTTGGAGAGATACCCAACATTATAGCCATCTTTCTGAATTATGTGGTGTACTCCTCCACGTTTTTGCTCGACTTTTGCCTGAAGCAATGCCATCGAATCCTCTTGTCCTCCACATACACAATGGGATAAAATTGTGACTTAATGAAGGTTGTAAAATCCTCCCATGTAGTCACTAGAGGTTCTCCCTCCAACCTTAGATTTTATGTGTGGCTCTCCCACCAAGTCAGTGCTTGACCCTCCAATTTTAGCCGCGCGAATGAGATCTTTTGCCCTTCCTTGATCTGATGGACACTGAAATAAAATTCCATTTGCTGCAACGAGTGGTTCAACTTCAGAGCATTGATCTCATTGCCATATGCCTTGATATCGAATTTTTATTCCACGTTAAACAGGTATTGGTTCACGACACTCAAACTGGGTTGATCTTTTCCGGGTTCTTTCTTTGGCTGGTTCTCTGTGTCTTCCCGATATCACTTCTAATTTGTCCTCTACATTCGAAACCCCTTTTGATTTTTCCTCTGCATTCGAACCCATTCTTCTCCAAATATCCCTGGCCTTTTTCTTAGGGTCACCATGAGGAGGTTGACATTGCAATTTATATCCATGACTTGTTCTTCAAGCTGCGAAAACCTCACCTCTGCAAGATCACAAGGTTTGTTTACAGATTCGTTGCCCATGATTAGGGTTTTATGATTTTCAGCCTCACCGATCTAGATCCCTACAATCTCCACAAAATACCCAAATAAACATGCTTTGATACCAAATGATCCGTAAACTTCCATTGATATTCCACTGGACAGTTCATCACAACAGATCTGATAATATTATATTAAAAATTTGAGATTTTACACTATTACAGTTTTATTTCATTTCTAGATCTATAAAATTAGTTGTAATTAGTGCCTGCATGTAAAATTAAATCAAGCTGAAAAGTAGATAACGAAAAAATAAGCTCACACACATATAATACACAATATATGCTCTCTAGGAAACCCTTTCAGGAGAAAACCCAGAAGGTGAGGCTGCTTCGCTCTCTTTCTCTGTCTGGAAATATGGCAGAAGATACAACGAATTAATGTTTATGGCACGTGGGCTACTACAGTGCACAAATCCTCTCTGTGTTCTCTACCTCCTATCTCTCCTAGCTATATTTTCTCAACTATGGAACAAAATGCTCTCAAAAGAATGGAATACCTCTTCCCCCTAGTGGCCTGGTTATTCACAACCTGATAACCTACTAGTGGTTAATTTTGACTACATCAAATATTAACTAGAGTTACAAAATATACTTTTCTAGAGTATTTTAGATCACAAGAACGTGGCTAGCCCCTTTTCCATTAATAATGGGGGTTGACGCGGCATCCTCCCGAACTATAGGTGTGAAAACAGGATGGTCAACTTTTGAGTGGCATAAATTTTGCATACTGACGTCGATTGACTTGATTATTGTGTTGTTTGAAATATTTCTATGTGTAGAATAGCATTAAAAGTTGCAACGCTTAAGCAGCAATTTTTGACCCCAAAAAAGTCGTTTGATGCCTCAAACACTCCAGGAAAGTTTCGGACCCCATTTGGCCAAACTGGGTCCTGCTAGTAAAAACGGTCCTATAAGTTGATTCCTCCACTTTTTCCACTCCAAATTCATCGAGATGGATGAAAAAAATATAATGATCCAATTCAAATCACCCCCTTGATAGGCATTAAATGGGTGATGTTTTTGCCCCATTTGGAATAGGGATCCAACGCGGCTGAAACAAAAATATCTGAACAATCAGGAAGATAATCAGGCTCCACACCCAACAAACTGAATGAGCTAGATGAGATACGAAAATATGCCATACAAAGAACAAACATAATTCAGCAACAAAGAACAAGGTGGCATGAAAATTCATCAAATTCAAGAGATTCAATCCAAGTGATTGGGCTCTTCTTTTCTATTCTAAGTTCAAGTATTTTCAAAGGAAAATTCCAGGCACATTGGCTTGATCCTTATGAAATAGATATTGTTTTTTTTATAATGGAGTAGTCAGAATCAGAACTATTGATGAAGAAAAGGTTACCTTCCTTGTTAATGGGCATAAGTTAAAGTTATATCATAAGCCCTTAACAACATAAGAATTTTTCAAACAATTGAAAGAAAATTCCAATTTGAAGTTAGTAAGAAAGGAATATTTTTCTTCCTTATCACTGAAAGAATTGTAATTTCTTTTCTAAAAATAATAATAAGAATAAGAATAAATAAAATAAAAGCATAGGCATGAAAACCAACATTACTATCATTTCTATGCAAAAAATATTAGTTGAAATCCAAGGGGTCCTTAGTAGCTTAGATTTTGACATCTTCCTTCTTTATTTTTCACATTTCTTTTATCCTAATTTTTCTATAAATTTTGAAGACTAATAAGTGTTCTTGAAGGTATTTTTCTCTTTTTAAAGAAGAATCTACAATGAGTTGTAGCACTCTCAGAAGACTTCAACATCAATAAATCTCAACCACATCAGCATCAACAAGTTTTAAAGCAACCAAATAAATTGAGGAAGTAGCTACACAATTTATAATATTATGTACCTTATTTCAAATTCTACAACTAGTGATGATCTTGGGAATCCATGAACACTTCAATTCTCCAAAAGCATTTCAGATCTGTAGACAAGATACAACATTAATGATAAAAGGTGTGTAATAGGATGTTAAATTATTTTTCATTAAAGGAACAATAAATTTATGAGTCTATTGAATAAGAATGATACATACTTTATAATGATGAGCCAAATTATGCCCTGATTTACAATATTATCCAAATACTCACACGCATACCCTGATCCATCATGTCAAATCCTCTTTGAATCATTTGAAATCCTAATGGTCCTGAAGGATTAGACCTTTTAAATCGTGGTGAATCATGAATGTATAAGCTAGAATTACATTGGGAATCAACCACCACCTTAAACATTTCATCTGACTCCAACCATCAAACTGCTTCATTCCATCACCCATCTCCATCCATCTTTGTCAAAAAGAGGCAAATCAGGGCTTAGCTTCACTACGCAATGGGTTTTATTGTTCGTTTTGAAACAAACAGAAAGAATTTCCTCAATGCTTATTCGCAGGTTAAGGATCAGTTGCAGAAGGTAGGGTGGTTAAAATTATTTGAGAAATTCAATGGACATGAAATAGAAGTGACTAGAGAGTTTTCTAAAGAATTCGACAGTGTGGAGGTAGAGATAGGTGACATAAGGCTGAAAATTATGGAGTCCTTCATAGCAGAAGTACATAGCTTCCTCACCATGGTGAAAGCTAGTTCAAGAGTCAGTGACTTAAAGATGAATAGTGGAAAACATTTCTACATGAACCAAAGATGGATACATCCGCCTTCAATAAGGTAATTCTAGTCACAATGCTCAAATCCAAATGGAGGAACATGTTAGTTGTGCTCCAGAAGTTCCTTACTTGTGAAAGAAGGCATGGAATGCTCCTTTTCTATCATGCAAGGTTGTTAATGAATTTTTCTAGAGGAAAATAATTAAAACTTCCCTACTCCTTGATGTGGAGTTTGAAGAAAATGGCCATTAACACTTAGAGAGATTCTATCAATATTGATAGGGCCCTATACCATCATGGCTTGGTGAAAATTATGGTTGAAGAACATTTGAAGGCTATTGGTGATAATTGGAAATACTTTCTAGTTAGAAATCATTTGATAGAAATCTTAGAAGAAGAAGAACCATCGAAAACAACCTTTGAAGCTTCTAGAAGAGGAAGCCTCGAAATTATTTTTAGGTTTCCCGAATTTCTAGAATCAGCGCACCTACAAAAGGGAGCAACATACATTGATAAGTGCAGGTGTTTAGTTATGCAACATTACAGCCAGTGCAAGTAAGCAGTTATGCAGGGTGCGTTGGGACTAAAAACAGTGTTTCCGAGCAATTTGTCCTAGAAACTCAAACTTTTTGGAGAGGTTATGCTTAGGTATTTGTGAAGTGATGATGGCAACATGTTCACGAATGTTGATGGATCCGGTTTGTAGGCCTGTTGACCAGATGTGACAAAATGGCCTATAACAATTACAGTTGTATTAAATCTCAAGATTTGTCGATTTTACTGTAATTACTTCATGCATACAAATGGAAATTATGTAGAAATAGAGAATGACAAAATAAAGGCTCACATACACACACAAGGCATAATATATTCTCTCGGAAACTCTTTCAGGAGAAAACCCAGTTGGAAGGTGAGGTTGTTTTGCTCTCTTTCTCTGCCTAGAAAATATTGCTACAGGTACAAAGAAGTACGACATGTGGCCCATGGATTTATACAGTGCACAAATCCTCTCTGTGTGCTCTACCTCCTATCCCTCTTGGTTATATTTGCTTAGCTATGGAACAAAATTCTCTCAAAATAAAGGAATGCCTCTTCTTCCTAGTGGCCCGGTTATAACACAGCATGATACCCTACTAGTGGTTAAGTTTGACTACCTCAACCCTTAAACAAAGTTCCAATATAGACTCTTCTATAGTATTTTACATCAAAATCACATGGCTAACCCCTTTTCCATTAATGGGGG
>APFE031011390.1:3815-30651 GCA_000404065.3 Pinus taeda
CCCGCTATGCAATCAATGCAACAAAGGAGGGGCTCCGTCCCCCCTATATCCCCTCGGTAAACTAGGGTAGCTAGTTGTGGAAATAATATAACACAATCCAACATCCAACAATGACTGTCTAGATTGGAAAAATAAGTATCCCAAATATTTTGATTGATCTGGGTGTTGCGATAAATGTGACGACTAAACAAACCTTCGAACTTCTTAGGTTCACTAATATAAGGCTAACCCTCACTATGCTTAAACTAGTTGATCGATCCAAAAGAAATCCTAAAGGATGTTGTCATTTTCGTAGACTCCTGGGAGTATCTGGTTGATTTCTTGGTGTTACAACCCAAGAACCACTTAGGAGGACACTCCTTAATTCTGGGCAGACCATGTTTAGCCATTGTTGATGTATTTATTAGTTGTAGGTAAGGCTTTGTGACAATTTCTTATGGAAGCACCACAAAGAACCTTTTCCTCTATCCTCATACCAAACCAAGTATGGATTATGAAAACCATTTGTGGGATGAATTTGAACCAGAAGAGGATGGAACACAACCACTCATCACCATTGAAGGCTCTATGCTTCAAAGATGAGACAGAGGATGATACTATTAGTAGTTTTATTAGTGATCCCTTAGCTGTGACTTAGATAACATTCCAAATTCTAAATTCTATAATGAACGAACCTAATTAGGATAATCTTGTTGATAAATTGATACCCACTATCCTGAACCAAAAGAGTATCCCAATTGAGTTTCAACCTAGAAAATCTTTGAATATCAATCCAAATCCATCTCCCTCAGAAGAAAAATGATTGATTCAACTACTGCAAGAGACAAAAATGACTTTTTCATAGGAATACACAGATATGGAGGGTATTCCCCCTGATTAATGCACCCATCACATTTATATAAAAGATGATTGTCACCATGTTCACCAACCACAATGTTGAATGAATCCTACCTTGAGGGATGTTGTCAAAGAAGAAATGCAAAAAATGTTAAATGCTAATTTCATCTATTTGATCTTCAATTAATAGTGAGTTTATCAACTGGTCATTGTTTTAAAAAAGAATGGTAAATGGAGAGTGTGTGTTGATTATAAAGACCGAAATAAAGCAAAACAAAAGACCATTTTTTGTTACCTTTTATTAATCATGTCCTCAATAATTTGTCAAGAAATGTTTTTTTCTCATTCATTAAAGGATTTTAGTGTGTAGAACCAAATCCAAATCGATCCAGAGGACTAGGATAAAATCACCTCTACTTTCTCCTATGATACATTGGCATACCAAGTCCTTCTTGGTCTTTATAATGCACCCACCACTTTCCAACAAGGTGTACTAGGAATCTTTTCAGATTTTTTTAATCACTGTTTTGAGATTTATTTGGATGATCTTAAGCCATATGGTGATATTTTTTACATAGGTTTAGCTAATCTTGAGAAAGTTTTGAAACATTTTAAGTAATCTCATATAGGATCGAGCATAGAAAATGCCATATGATGATGAATGAAGGAGTTGTATTTAGCCATTATCTTTCCTCTATAGGGATACAAGTTGATTTGATAAAAATTGAGGTAATCTTAAAATGAGGCACATAGCTTCCTAGGGCATGTAGGCTATTACCATAGTTTTATCGAAATTTTTTCTGAACTTGCCTCACATTTGTTTCTACTACTTTTAAAAGATAAGGAATTTATATGGTTTGACAAGTGGCCAAATGCCTTTGCAGGTCTGAAAAAGTGTGTCTGAAGCTCCTACCTTACAAGGACTTGATTGGACCTTACCATTTCATATTTATATGGATGCCTCTAACATTTCTATTGGGTTTGTATTGGGACAACAAGAGGAATGAAAGCATATGTCATCTATTACATCAACAAGAACTTGAACCCTGCAGAGCTATATTATATAGTAACTGATAAATAGTTTCTTGTTATTGTGCATACTATCGATAAATTCCAATGTTATATTACATGTTATCAAGTTTTTGTACATACTGACCACTTTGCCATCAAATTTCTAATGAATAAACTTGTTACTATTAGTAGAGTTACTAGGTGGTTGCTTTTGTTACAAGAGTTTGACATCGCTATTGTGGGTAAACATGGGAAAGATAATGTCATTACAAACTTCCTTTTAGGCTTACCAACATGTTAGGTCCATATACTACTAGTTTATCCCCTTATTGTTATCAGTGCAACCCCTTTATTGTATTGTTGCGCCCTTACATTATGATTGTTATGTCGGTTGTGATTATATTGTGACCCCTTAGACTCCTATATATAGAAAGGAGGTCTTGTCATTTGTATCATCCAATAATTTTTCATTTGTGTAATGTAAAGGAGGTTTCCCCCTCGAAGAGGCTTAATGTGAAGTCATTTATCTATCTTTTCTATCGTTGTGTGAGATGGTTTCATAACATTTGGTATTAGAGCTTTGGATTCTAGGGTTTCACTGCTTCAAACAGGTCATCGTGAAATTTTCCCTACAACATTTTTTCTACAAAGTTTCAGAAGCTGAAATTAAAACCCATTTGACCCAAAATCATGATGAATATCGTGCCCAAATTTCAGATCTTGTCTCGGTACATTTTCGGAGATATGATCTGAGGAAGTTAGGGTTTTTGCAGGTTGTCGAATTCGATCACAAATAGGTGACCTTGGGAAAATCGTCATAAATTTATTTCTGAGCATTGGATTACAATTTTGTAAAAATTGAAATAAAGAGGACAAACTATAGTTTATTGGGTATCATTTTTAGGGCTTAAGTTCAAAACAATGACATGTGACATACAAGTTCGCTCTAATGAACAATTATATAATCCGATCATCGGGGGAGATTGTGCATAACTCTTTATTTAAGAATCCAATCTCGATCAGACCTATGGGTTCAGAAAGAGGAATCAGAGGGCTACCATAGGATGAAATTTCAGAACTTGGAGATTTGAAATTATAGATTTTACGATCGTTTCAAGATCAAGCTCTGAAAAGAAAGAAAAAGATATACGAGGAAGTTTGATGGAAATGATCCGGTAACTTGGATACTACAGATGGAGTAATATTTTGATCTACATGATGTGAAACTATTACAAAAGGTATGTATTTCATCTTTATATTTAGAATCAATCAATTTATATGGTATAGAGGGCTTTGTTCTCGTAAACCACTTGCCACCTGGTCAATTTTCACGGAGGAAATGATAGCACATTATGAGGATACAAAGCAACACATTCTTTAGCCAATTGATAAATCTCAAACAAAAGGGTTCAATGGCAGAGCACATTGAGGACTTCTAAAAATTTAATATAAGGGTAAATGATATTCTAGATCAGCATAGGATTGATGTTTTCATAGGGACTCTAAAGGATAACATCCAACATGATGTTCACCTTTGGGAACCTGATTCATTGGAGACGACATTCATGTTGGCAAGAAAAACTGAAAGAAAAATTATTGCAACAAGAAATCCTACCACTCACAACTATAAACATGGAAGTGTTGTTGCCCCTAGCCTTCCATAACCTACAAGGTTGACACCACAACAATTGGAAGAAAAAAGA
This sequence comes from Pinus taeda, assembly GCA_000404065.3. Lineage (NCBI taxonomy): Eukaryota > Viridiplantae > Streptophyta > Pinopsida > Pinales > Pinaceae > Pinus > Pinus taeda. The sequence continues at coordinate 7,367 of APFE031011390.1, forward strand.
GAAAACAGGCTTTGTTATAGTTGTGATAAAAAATACACTAAAGGTCATAAGTGTGTTGAGAAGAAATTATTTTACATAGATTGTGAGGAGGAGGAAGAAAATGATAAAGAAACATCAAATAAGAGGATATACACCAGGAATCAACACCAAAGAAAGCAGAATTGAATCTGACCATATCTTGGAGTGCATTTGCAGGAATTACCACTCCTCAAACTCTCAAGATATATGGACAAACAAATATAGTGAAAAAATGTTTGGAAGGATATCTTCGTTGCTTCGTATCTAATAAAAAAACACAATGGGTCACGTGGTTACCTTTTCTTGAATGATGGTATAATGCTTCATCAAAAAATGACCCCATTTATGGCACTTTATGGATATCATACACCATCCATCACATCATATTTAAGAGAAAATTCTAAGGTTCAAGAAATTGAAGATCACATCAAGCATCAAAAACAAGTTCTCCAACTCTTAAAGGATAACCTCACTTTGGCACAAAATCAAATGAAACAACAGGCAGATCAAAATCGCAGTGAAAGAAGTTTTGATGTAGGCGACTAGGTATTTTTACGATGACAACCATACAAACAAATGTCCCTCAATCAAGTTAGGAAGGATAATAAATTATCACCAAAGTACTATGGTCATTGTAAGGTGTTGCAAAAGATTGTTGCGATGGAATACAAATTGTAGCTTCCTACATCTTCTTGAGTGCACCCAGTTTTCCATGTTTCATGCTTAAAGAAGGCTATAGGTGATAAGATCCCAGTTCAAACAATATTGTCAGAAATTGATGAGGAAGGAAAAATCATATTGGAACCTGAATCACTTGTGGAAATAAGAACCTGAGAGCTACAAAATCAATCAATTTCAGAGTATTTCATCAAGTGGAAGAACTTAACCACTGAAGATTCCACATGGGAGGATGAGAATTTTATACAGAAGCATCTAGAACTACTCAAGCATTGACGAGAACAATTTTTTAAGGAGAGGGGCATGTTATGTCCCTATACTACTAGTTTAGCCCCTTATTTTTATCAGTGCAACCCCCTTATTGTATTGTTGTGCCCATGTAGTCCCCATATTGTTATTATTGTGTTCCATAGAAGCCCATTATTGTTATTGTTGTGCCCTTACATTATTATTATGCCGATTGTGATTATAATGTGACCCCTTAGAGTCCTATATATAGAAAGGAGGTCTTGTCATTTGTATCATCCAAGAATTGTTCATTTGTGTAATGTAAAGGAGGTTTCCCCCTTAAATAAGCTTATTTTGAATTCGTTGATCTATCTTTTCTATATTTTTGTGATATGGTTTCATAACACAACAACAATGACGATTCAACTGTTGACGATTATTTTTTAGATGAGAAACTTTTTGTAGTATCCATTCACTTACCATGGCATGCAAATATCGCTAACTATCTTACTGCAAGAAAGCTACTGGACCACTTATCTCCTAGGGAAAAGTGAAAGACTATTCAACGAAGTGATTGATATTATTGGGTATATGGTTATCTCTTTTTCATTGGGTTAGATCATGAGGTCCAATGCTGTGTAAGGGAAGATGAAGTGCATGAAATTTTGAAGGCCTGTCATGATTCTCACGGTGGACACTTTGATGATAAAAGGATATGGTATAAAGTGCTTCACATGGGATATTTCTAGCCTACGTTATTCTAGGAGAAAAGAAGTATGTACAAGGGTGTGAATGTTTCCAATGGATGGGACAACCAATTCATTCAGATGAAATGTCATTGTAGGCTTAGTTGGTTATTAAGCCCTTTAAGAAGTGGGCTCTTGACCTTGTGGGGCCTATCAATTCCCCATCTCATTAGATGTCCTACATTCTAGTGTGCACATATTATGCCACCAAGTGGGTCGAGGCAAAATCACTCACCAAATCCATGGAGCAAGATTCATTAGAGTTTCTATTTGAAGACATATTTTTTTGTTATGGAGTGTTGAGAGATAGTCATAGATGGAGGACCACAATTTACTTCCTAGTTTATTAAAAAGCTTAGTAAGAAGCACAATATTTTGCACAAAATCACTTCACCTTACCATCTGTAGGCTAATGGATAAGTGGAGAGCACCAACAGAGTCATTGAAACTATCCTTACTAAGACTGTGGCTAGCCACCGTCGAGATTGGGCTGAGCGAATTCCACAAGGACTTTGGGCCTATAGAACTACATGGAAAAATGCCACAAGATTCTCTCCATGTGAGCCTGTCTAAGGTAAGAGTACTATTTTTCCTATTGAGTTCAAGATCAAGATACTCAATACTGTTGAAGAATTTTACTAGTGTTGGTCTTCATAATTGTATTTGAGTCATGATGTAATGTATTTGTCAAAAGAAAGAAAAGTAATTTTATTATTAAAGAAATCGACTTATTAAAGAATGAGTTTCATGCTTGGTTCAATGTTTTATAGGTAAAAACCTCCATTGTAGGCTTCTAGGGTTTATGTCAAGTGTCCTTTTCCATGTCATAATGTAATAAACCCTTCTTGGGCATTGAAAATCAAGAAAAAAAATATTTTGATGTAAATTAGGTCTTCTAGGCCTCCTCCACCAAGTCTTCCTCAAACTAGACAAGTTGGCCTAACTGAGGGTCATAATCTCCTATATAAAGGCAACAACTTGACCTCATTTGGGGCACTCACTCAAGTTCAATCCACAATTTCTAAGAGAAGAAAAAGTATGAAGTTCAAGGAATGAGAAGGAAAGGGGTAGTGAAAAAGGAGGACTTTGTCAAGCACAAGAAGTCAAAATTTTATCTCTTTATCTCAGATGTGTGAATCCACTGAGCTACTGGAAGGGCCAAAACTGTAGTCCTGAAGCTGGGCTGAAATTCTATAGCTGGGGTTGAAATTCTATAGCTGGGGGTCGAAGTTCTGAAGATGGGAAGTTGAAATTCTGGGTTGAAATTGCATTGGAAGGAAGGGATGACTTGGTGGAGGAAGGTATTTTGGTCTAGGGTCTTGGTGTATCTCAACTTGAATTCGCTAGTGGAAGAGTTTTATTGGGTTTTCCCTATAGAGGGGTTTTAGGCTCGACTGAGTGCCTACATTTGGTATCATTGATCTTCGTGTTTTGTTTTGATGATTTCTTGATGAAACAAAGATAAAAGAAGAACATAATAAATTTAATAAGGACACAAAGATATCACAAATAATTATCAACATAAGAAAATATTTCTTCCTTTTTGATTTTCTAACATGGTATCAAAATTAAGGTGAAGAAGGAAGAAAAAGGCAACTTGAAAATCTATTAAAGAAAAAGAGACCAAAGGAAGGTCATTAAGGAAAAGGACTATACAAGGAGACTACTATCTATAGGAACTATGTAAACTACAGTGAAGGGAGAAAATAAGATAGAGGGGGCCTCCAACTACAAGGCATGGAAAATGATGATAGACCTTATCGTCACTAAGCACAAAGTTTTGGACCTTGTTCAAGGAAAAGTCAAGAATCCTACAGATGATGCAGAGAAGAAGTTCAGAGAAAATGAAATTTTGGCCATGAATTTGATAGTAGATAGACTAAAGGACAACATAATTCCATAGATATCCAACATAGACTTTGCTCAAGAAATGTATGAAGCTCTTTCCAATTTATTCACCATCAAGAATATCGGTCAGATAACTAGCCTCAAGAATGAACTAAGGACAATAAGGATGACAAGAGATGATACTGTGTCATCATATTTTGTAAGGATATATAGAATAAGGGATGAACTCCAAGAAATAGATGAGGTTGTACCAGAAAAATAACTTGTATTTCTGTTCTTCAAGTTATACCAAAATATTGGAGTGATTTTGCATAAGGTATTAGTAGTTGAAATGATACTCCAACTTTCAAACAAATGTGGAATGCATGCAGTCAAGAAGAAGCCCAAATATCATTAGTAAACAACAAGAAGGAGGAGGAAGAAGATAACGCCTCTAATGCTTATTATTCTCATCACAAGAAGAAAAGGAACATTTAAGAAGTTCAAAGAACAAATGAAGAAAGTTGACCTATCCAAGCTTGAATGTTACAACTGTCATAAGATGGGTCATTACAAAAATCAATGTCATGAGAATCCAAGGAATAAGAAGAGAGATAGGGAACAAGAAAATATTACCAATGAAGCTCTGCCTAAAAAGAACAACACTGAAGAATTATAAGTCAAAGACTTATACTACTAAGTCCTCTATTACATATCCTTCTTAGTATTCTATTCTAAGTTTTATATTGTTTTCCTTTATGGTTTAATTTCTAGAATTTGTAGGTCTAACATGTCTTGTTAGAACATTTTTGAATGATTTTGATAAGTTCTAGGCGCCCCTTAGAAATATTGAATTAAGAGGGAGCCTCCACCATTTTACCAAAAGAAAAGTATTTTGTTCTTTATTTCCTCTTTTGTGTTTGGTTTCCTCCTTATATCAAGATTTGCTTGTATTCTGTGCTAATAATGTTTTCTTTATATTTTCCTTGGTAGGAAAGATTGCATAATATACAAAGGTTATGAAGGAGACTTCAAAGGTTAGAATGAAGCATGGAAGAAGTTCGGTTACAAAGGAAACCCTTCAAGAATTGATGTCCTAAGAGGTATGTTAAAGAAAAATTCAAGGTATGTCCTAAAATACAAGTTTTGTTATAAGGTTCTCTACATAGAAAAGGTATGTTCATTCTCTTTTGAAATTTTCATTACATCACTGGCATCGTTATGTCTAGGATTTTGAATCTTAAGGATTCATGTTTGGGTGATTAATTTTTAGATTGAATCTACACTTATGATCTTTTGCTGTTTGCTCACTTTGGTGAAACCCTAACCTTTGGGGTTCACTGCAAAACCCTAGCCTCTTGTTGCTACGGGTATGCCAATGTTAATAATGAAACCATAGTCTACCCAGGGATAGTTGATGAAGTCTAGAAATGCTATTCTTTTGAAGTTTAGGGTTTTTATAATGTTATGATAAAACCCTAGTCCTTAAGGGTTTGTTGTTAATGTATAAATGAAACCCTAAGGTTTGGTAAATTAGGGTTTATAAGCAAAACCCTTGTAATGGTTATAGTAGGATCCTAGGAATGAAACCTTAGGTGTATATTCATCCGTATGATCAAAACCCTAGCCTGGGTGAAAATTGTTGTATAGTCATCCGTATGCTAACTTAATTGTTAATACTCATGTTTTTGTTTGTGAAATCTAGGGTATGTAACAAAACCCTAGTAGAGATTGATATTATAGGATATGATGATATTATTTTCAATTATTGATATGATTTAGCTTTGACGATAAAATCTAGGGTTTGCAACAAACCCTACTGAAGTCTGACATGTAATTCTAAAAGCATATTGTTGAAACCTTAGATGTATAGTACATGATTGGAGTGTTATTGCTGACATCTAAGGCTTTATGTCTCGAAGATGAAGTCTAGGGTTTATGACAAAACCTTAGCAAGTTGTTGAAGTCTAGAAGATAAAATATGTGACCATTGTTAACCTAACTAGGTTTAGGTATTTGATGTATAAAGATTGAATGTTTTGATTATAATGACATGATTTTGATATGGTTGAATTCATGCTTCTATATATTTTTACTTGATATTAACATTTTTTGTAGGTACATGATCTTAAAGATGTTGAATATGTTTGTAATTGAAGATGATAATAATGATGAGCATGATGAAGGAAACTATAATAATGATGATGATCAAGTTGACCTTGATGCCATGAGAAAGAACGAAGCATTGAAAGGTTGAAGTTTCTCCGTTGTTATAAAAAGGAAATTGTTAATGTCCCTAAGATGAGAGGGAGCTTGGATAGAAGAAAAAGGTATATCTCCCCAGTTGAGAGGGAGCACATATTATGGTAGTAATAGTAAATACCTTGAAGAAAGAATGAAACTGAATATTAAATGAAAGTACTACAGATGGATTTGCAAAAGATTTAAACAATACATAAACTATTTGGTGCTGCTGAAGAAGTGAAAGAAGAAGAAAACTTCCAACAAATTGTATTTGAATAACACGATGATGATATAATTAGCATTAGGATGATTGAGGACCTCAAAGGCTTGTGTTTACTTGTATATATATATATATATATATATATATATATATATATATATATATAATATATTTTGAAAGTTTATATTACTGATTGAGGTTGTGATTGTGCAGGATCTGTTTGCAAAAAAATTAAACATTTGTAGCATGATTGGATTGATGGATATATATTTGGTAAGAATAGTTGAAGCATCTTTGGAAACAAGATTCTTGGGAGGACATCTGGATGACCTATGTGTTGATATATAGATCCTGAAGTAGGGGCGTTGGTCATGGAGCTTCGATCTTGGATACACACCAAGATCCTTGGGTTGATGATGGAGCTTAAAAGCCTAATAGTACCTAGAGTGGCTAAAGCTTGAGTTCATCTTAGTCCCACCCGATTAGAGTACCCTGGTAAGGTATCTAATATGTATCACTGTGTGTGCTAGAAATCTTCATAGTTCATATAATTTTGAGATCTTCCATGTACCTTTATAAGTAATTATGAATACCTCCCTAGTTAATAGGGAATGTTGAGGAATGTAACTAGTGCCAGTCTCCATAATTGTATTTGAGTCATGATGTAATGTATTTGTCAAAAGTAAGAGAAATGAATTTTATTATTAAAGAAATTGACCTATTAAAGCATGGGTTTCATGCTTGGGTCAATGGTTTATAGGTCAAAGCCTCCATTCTATGCTTCTAGGGTTTATATCAAGTGTCCTTATCCATGTCATAATGTAATAAACCCTTCTTGAGCATTGGCAATCAAGAAAAAAAATTATTTTGATTTAAATTATGTCTTCTAGGCCTCCTCCACCAGGTCAGCCTCAAATTGGACAAGTCAACCTAACCGAGGGGCATAATATCCTATATAAAGGCAACAACTCGACCTCTTTTGGAGCACTCACTCAACAAGTTCGATTTTCAATTTCTGGGACAATAAAAGTGCGAAATTCAAGGAACACAAAGAAAAGGGTTAGAGAAAGGGAAGGAGGACTTTGTCAAACACATGATAGTAGAATTTTGTCTCTTTATCTCACACGTGTGAAGCTATTGATTTGTTGGAAGGGCCGAAACTGCATTCCTGAAGCTAGGCCAAAATTTTGTTTCTAGGGTCAAAATTCTATAGTTGGGGATCGAAGTTCTGAAGCTGGGAAGTCGAAATTATGGGTTGAAGTTGCATTGGAAGGAAGGGCTGACTTGGTGGAGGAGGAAGGTCTTTTGGTCTAAGGTTTTGCTGTGTCTCAAATTTAATTTTCTAGTGGAAGACTTTGACTAGGTTTTCCCTATATAGGGGTTTTAGCCATGGTTGAATGCCTACATCTGGTGTTATTGATCTTGATGTTTTGTTTTGATGATTGTTTAATGAAGAAAAGATAAAAGAACATAAGAAAATTAATAAGAACACAAAGAGATCACAAGTAATTATCAACATAAGAAAATATTTCTACATTTATGATTTTCTACCAAAGACTACTCTAGAAGTGAATTTGGATCTGACTGCAACACATAAATACTTTAACCAACTAAATGAGATGAATGAAACTTGCTTGGCTACCATCCAACACATTTCCATCATTCAACAACAATGATCCAAGTGGCATGATAACTTTATAAAAAAGATGTTTCAAAAGGGAGATTGGGCGCTATTATATGACTCTAGATTCAATGACTTCAAGGGGAAGCTATGAACTAAGTGGCTAGGTCATTATGAAGTGGACATAATTTTTAACATTGAGATCGTTAAGCTCATAACCATAGATGGATCACAAACCTATTTGTTTTCTAGTGGACACCATCTTCGGTTTTATTATAAACCACTTTCTAAGGATTCATTTTATCACCTTGTCTCATGTTTAGATCTTGAGATTGAGGGGATAGGGAAGCGTCTTCCCATGTTGCAAATCGCCTGATTTATTTTTTGATTCATATAATAATAATAATCCTCATCACCATCTAATGGTGAAAGCCCCTTTGGGGTGCGTTTAGACAAATGCCAACTATAAAATAACTTGCTGGCGGTTGACAACTCTTCCTTTTCTACATTATATCTTATTTTTCCTAACAATTATAGTGAGATTCTGACATTAACAACCTTCATATTTAGATATTTAAATGTTGTAGAGTTTTTATTTCAATTAATGTTACATCAATTGTTGCTACAATGGTTGTTTTTACTATCGGAACATTTACTCCAACTTGTTGTTATTATGATTGCCACTATTGCTGTTGTTGCTATGTTGTAACGACATGCTGAATTCCATCATTTTTCACCAAAGGGACTTGTCAATGTTGTTTTCTGCGAGTCGTTATAGCATTGTATCTTTCTTGTTATATCACCATTTTTGTGGCCACATTTTCCACATCATACCTATCACACAATCACATCAACGATAAGCACTTGAGAGGTACACTTCATTTTCATTTGCTTGCCTAACTATGGTTTGAGTGACAATTGGATAAGCCTATTTGACCCTCTTACCATGTCAGCTGAGGGTGGTAACCACTTCAGTTGGGGAGGGGGGATATATCTTAACATCATATATTATATTATGTGCCATGACACCTAGTGCTATAACACCTATCATGGCTCGAAATGCTACACCATTACTCGAGAGACATGCTTTATGATTTCTTATTCACATCATTTCACCATTTATTGTCCTTTTTTCTCCCTACCAACACACCAGGCCGCCTTTGTCTTGACACAATCCTCCATAAATATTTCCATCCATCTCGTTATTATTTCCATTTACCTCATGTGTATTGAAACCACCAACCTATCAATTCTTTCGAACTCAAATATCTATCCCCCACTACAAATGCATGTTGCTCCTATTGTAACATTAACTGAATTCTCAAAGAATATTCAACTATGGGGGGATTCATTGTTTGACATGAGCCAAACTCACTTGATCTACTATGTAACCACCTAAAAGTTTATCGGAATTTTCAGGACACAAGGTGGCTAGTGTGATTCTAGAAATTGCAGGGGTTTGATGACACCGTCGCCCTCAAATTTACTTGAAACATGATTGGACAGAGTTGAATGGTGAAAGAGACGGGAATTACACTCATAGAGGAGGTAATAACCAAGGTAATTAGACTACCACAAATAAGAATAAGCTCATTTAGTAGTAATCCATTGATCATAATATTGAAAGCTAATTTCTTGAAAGAAGATGAACAGGTAAACAATAAGGGAAGAGGAGTAGAGAGGACTTCATTTCCATCCTTGTGGTAATACATTGGTTATTTTTTGCAAAAGTACATAACCTATAAAGGCAGTTCAGGGTGGTCTTCAACTACCATTTCATGTTGCTGGCACACCTCTTCCATGGAAAATTGGTTAAATCCTATACTTCCTATTGGAGTCTCTGAAACATATGGCCAACACAATCCGACAACCTAAGCATGTAGAGATTTGTATAACAAACCACAAACTCATCAAGCTCATGGTTTTTGATGCATTGGAACATCAAGGGAGAAAGTATGGTTAGAATTTGTGATCCTTGTTTTGGGTTTAGCACAAGAGAGTGGTAGGAAGGAACTCGATAATGAAGAAGAGAAGAGGATGAGAGGAATTTGGGATAATGAGTTGGAGATGGCATGGCTGAGTGGAAAATTTTGTGCAAAGATAGATAATATCCATGCTAACATACCTGTTGAGGGTATTCATGCTGATACATCACTTGAGGTGACTAGCGAACAATGTAGGATCCTAGGATTTAAGTCTTGCCCCATTGAGGAGGAGCAACCACTGCAATATATGAAGGGAAAAAGGTGACTATCAAGGGAATTTGTGGATGGTAATATCCCAAGAAGGAGGACTAGGTATTTTAAGAAAATGGAAATAACCAAACCATCTGAAATCCCAACCACTACTAAGGAACTAGAGGAGTAGGTTTTTGCTGAGAGGAAGAATAATAGAAAGAAGAAGGTCATAAACTCTCTACCTGGTAAACCTAAAAGCAATTCTATATTTGAATGGAATGTTCGTTTAAAGAAATACTAAACTTAAAAGGAATCTTGCAATCCTGAAAAAAGTAATTTCAAAACGAGGAACCCTTAGGAGTAGGAGCCTTCACTAAGGCTTCACAAATGAAGGGTACATCCTCCTCCTCCTCTATGACCGAAAAGTGGAAAACCATAGAGCTTAAAAATAAGTTATGTGAAGTTTGTGGAGAACTCCCTGGTGAGGTAGGGTATGTGTAGGACAACATAAGAAAGACAGAGCTTGTTTTGACTAAGGTGCCATTAGAGAAATTTTGAGTTCAAAATGTGCCTCAAAACAAAAATGTACAAAAAAAATAAACTTTATAAGAAGGATTCAATATGATGATGTCAATCATGGGGGATGATTCACTATTTTTGGAGAAAAAAGGAAATAAGATAAAAAAACTAAAAAAAACTACCTTTTCAACTTGTATTTTCAACTTAACTCCCTACGATTTTACTCAAATTTCGACTGGGAGCACTCGTTGTACGCATAATTTAATTTTGCATCCAATGAGTACCCATGTTGCATATTTTCGATGGACCCTACTACACGAAAACTATGAAAGACATGATTGTAATAATGTTTTTTTCATGTCTTTCACATTTTTCATGTAGTATGGTCCATCGAAAGTATGCAACATGGGTACTCCTTGGATGCAAAGTTAAATTCTACATCCAACAAGTTCTTTCGCTTGAAATTTGAGTAAAATCATAGAGAAATAAGTTGAAAAAATAGTTTTTTCTTTCTTCTCTCCAAAACTTGATGAGGTCATCTAATCTTATTTTATTATTTACACTATTATTTTGTAATATTCCTTAGGAGGCCCATTTTATACCTCAAAATTTCTATAATGAAATAGATGAATGGGATGCCACAACTCCACAAGAACTAGTGGCACCTAAGGAAGAGATCTTGGACATAGGGGAAGTTGTTGAATTTTCATAGGTTGAGGCGTAGAATAATGAAGAAGAAATCTAAGTTTATACACAAGAACGTGTCGATGACACTACTGTTCCTAAAGTAACAACAACTAAGGTACTTTATCTTGTGAAAGAAAAAATTATGATTGATAGAGAAGGACCTGTCGACGACGCTACTAACATGTAAGAACTAAAATTGATGCAATCTAGCTTGAGAAGGAACAAATCTCGACTAACACATATGAACCTACCAATGACATTGCTATCCCAAAAGAACTAGTAGCCTAAGTAGTTCAACCTGCAAAATGAGAAGAAGAAACTCGACTTGAACCATGAGAACTAGTAGCCAAGGAAGTTTAACCTATAGGAGAGGAAAAGAATCATGAGGGTCTACAAGAATCTAAAAAATGATGATGTTGCTACTTAAGTAACAATAACCAAGGTAGTTCAACACAACAAAGAAGAAGCCCATGGTCTCAAATCTGATATTGCTATTTTGGTCGTTAAGATATATGAATGGGAGTAGGTAGCTTTATTATTACAATTAGATGCAATCCCCCTTAGTGAGTAAAGAAAAATCATTCATGATTTCAGGGGGGCTTGGGAAAAAGAACTCACATTTTATAGGTTCAGGTGGGAGGAGCTTAGAGAGGAAATAAGGAAGGAAAAACAACAGTTAAAGGAGCTCAAAGATGAAATTCAAGAACTCTAGCATGAAAAGGAACAAATGTATGATTTTTCACATGAGTCGCTAAGCTACAAGGGACCTTCACCTTCCTATCTTCTATATTCATGAGCAATATATTCTCTTCTAGATGAAAACAATAAATGAGAAAACATCTTATGAGATCACTACTACTATGATATTTTTAGAAACATTTTCTCAAAAAAAAATTGTATAATAACATTTATTATGTGTGTTATACATGCATGAGTGCGTTTGGTTTGAATATCAGAAGTTTAATGTCTCACCATATGTCAAGGATATTCAATTAAGGACCTTTACCTCATACATTAATAACTAGGTGAAATGGAAGATGGATCATAATATTGTAACATCAAAACAAGAATAGAAGAGGTTGTGGATTAGAGGCGAAGAAAATCCTATTTCTCTAGTGACCAAGACTTATAATAGTTTTCTTGGATCCACAAAGTGAGCTGCTACTATAAACACTATTTGGAAGATAGTCCTGGATATTTTCTCTCAATGTATTGACCTGAAAAAATAGGATGCTCGAGAAGGAAACAAACTTATGATTTCACATAACTTCATTTATAATTCTCTTATTTTGAAGAAGATTTTGATTGATTAATGTTCTACATGGGGACATGTAGTTGCTTCAGTTGGGGGGAGATGTTGGGTTCAAGAATTAGCTTCAATTTATCACTTTATTTCCTTATTTTTTGTCTATTATTTCCTTAATAGTCACATCCTTTCTAGGTACTATCCCATCTTTTGATTGAGCTGTGCAAAATATTTATGTCACTCTAATCGATTAAGTTCTGCTTGCATTTGAAAGGAGAATAGATGTTTTGGGTGTCTTACTTACAACGCGCTGAGTAAATGTCTACAAGATGACTTAGTTGACCCAAGATTCTGATACTCCACCATTTTCAGGATGTTGTTACTCTAGTAGTTCATGGTGTTGTTACTCTAGGACTCCACTTTGTTGTTACTGTCTTACTAAGATGTTGTTATTTTACTCAGCCGTTACTTCCAAAGTCTTGGTGCTGTTTCGAGTTTTTTTGTGTGATGTTACTTTACAAGGTCAACATAATTCACTGTGACAGAAAGGATTTCACTCTTCATAAATGTCATTTCCAATTTGGCTATGATGGTTAGAACATCAGAATCTTAGTTATTTTCTAATTGAGATAGCCCATTACGGCAACAACCTTATTTATATACAATTTGTTGTAATCAGTTACTAAGAACCTTTATTTAACTTTACTTGAACAATGTGAGAATCAAAATATTCTTAAGGCTGTTCATGTTTTGATTTATTACCAATATTGGATGTAAGGGAAAAAACTTATAAAAGGGGCTTGACATTATTTTTATCAGATTATGCATCTGTATCTTTTCTCTACAATTAATGCAAGTCTCAACAAGTTTGTGGCTCATTCTATGAATTATTGTGTTAGCTTGTAGGCTATGAGATTTTCTGTATATCCCTGTTGAGGAAGGGCCCCACTCTTTAGCAGGGATTGTTGTGACTGTAGATGTGACATACTTGTTTAATTTATTTAGCTTGTGGGTTGTGAATTAGATTTCTAGAATTTAAGTTACTTGTTATTACATATTTCTTGTATGATTAGCACACTACTATTACTGTTACTCACGATAGTTTGCAAGAATTCTTGAATGCAGGTCAATGCTACTCAACCATAGCATACATAGATATTTACTAATTCATATTGTTATTATTATTACATATAGTTGTGATTCACTACTGTTACAAAGTGAGGATTGGATTACTGTTACAAATTGATGATTATTGCTTGTTGTTACTTGATTCGTGTTATAGATCATTGTTATTAATTATTGTTGCAACTCACTGTTACATAGTGTTGTTATAGATATTTGTTACAATTTACTATTGTTATCCTTTATTATTCCAAACCCGACATTAATGGAATTTTAGTAGTAAAATTTCATTTTCCGAGTGGTTATGTTGTTTGAATCATTTCCAATTTGGTGATTGATTTCCAATTAGTTGTGATGTTGAGTGATTTCATTTATGCAAGTGAGGATCTTATTGTGCTGAGTGCTATTTCCTTTCTGCAAGAGTGTCTGACTACTATTTCCTTCCTACAAAGAGTACTGTGTGCAATGTTTTTCTTTTCATGCAAGTGTAGTTTCCAACAAAGAGGTTTTTAATTCCAAAATTGCTTGAAGAGTGATTTCAATTCTTGCAAGTGTGGAATAATATATAGTAAGAATCATGCTTTGATTGAGGGCTATGTTCTTGTTTTTTTTTCTAACTAAAGGTAATCTATTAATATGTACAGAAAAATACGGAGAGGACGAAGCCTCAACCAAGTTTAACGTAGAATATCAGCAAAATATGGATTACCCCAACATTAGGGAAACTAGTCCACCCAGAGCATAAAAACCAAAAATGGTATCAATTATTGAGTCCAGAACCTACAAAAGAAACAATAAGATGATGCCCTAACATATAGCCCAGATAGGGTACCAGAATCCATCCAAAACTAGCAAAAAAAAAAGAAGACCAGATAGAAAACACCTGGGAGACATGTCCTAACACCAGGAAGCCACATCCAAACCCCTGATAGCCTTGTCCATATCTCTGGCTGCCATGTCCAGCCACCTAGAAGCCACGTTAGCCTAGATGAAGTCATCTGGGATGGGTTCCTCGATGATTAGGCATGCCCACTCATTCTTCTCGTCCCTAGAAACACTACCGTGTGGCTCTCCACCGTCGCCGTGAGGCTCTCCCCCATAGCCAGATGCAACCTGCAGAGCAGACCCATCGTGACTCGAACCACCAGAGGGGCGCGTGGCAACAAAGCTGCCCCCTTCACCATCTTGATTGCCACCAAATTTCTGTCTATGCGAAGTGAAGAGGCTCTCGTCCATCCCATTCTTTCCAGTATCTTTGCAGTTACTACATTTGGGAGCGTCCTCCTGCAGCAAGTTGGAATTGTCAACCTGAGAGGCCGTCTGAGTGTTTTCTTCCGTGAAGAGGATGGAAATAGTAGCGGTAATAACAGGCCTATTCAGGGAGCTGCAAAACCTAAATTGGGCTGAGTGGGGAGCGGGATGAAGGAGCAAAGGGAAATTAGCTGAGTGGACAACAAAGTCGCCATGAACAACACCTGAAGAATGAGCCAGACCCTGCCCAGTTCTAGTGCTTGGATATCTACCCACCCCATGAATTGGAGGATGATGTAGTTCAGAGGAAGGAGAGGAGGTGGCGTACTCAGGGTACTGCTTAGTCGGAGGGCGAGAACTTCCTCCCCGAGTTCCTCCCTTATGACTTCTCATACGGTGTCTCACCATGTTGATATCGTTGGCTGAGCGCTCAGAGGGAGCAATGACAGGAGGGACAATGACAGAGGGAGCTCTAGCAGAGGAATTGTGAGGCAAAACAGGGTCATTCCGAGCCGAGGTTAGAATGCTCGAATGAGAATGGTGAAACCCATTACCAAAATCCGCGCAGCAAACAATCCAGTAGCGACGGCCAGTTGTAGTGCGAAGGCTGGGATCATAAGCCTGAGGTGAACAGTTGCAGTGGAGCAGGGGAGATGGTGAAAGAATGAACCGAGGTACCCCATAACCAAACAGTAAATAACTTTTTGCGAACCAGATTGCATTGAATGTAGCCTGCAGTGTGTCTTGAAGGCGCCTCGGGGTGGTATGGGGAGGGGCGCCATCATCCAAGTTGCCTATCCCCTCTCTACCATCCTTCAGAGTGTTCATTAAAACCTTAATGTGTCACCCACATCCAAGTGGACTCCTACTTCCTGAGTCTTCTCTTTCTCTACTATTTTATTGAATTCCTTCATCTATGCATCCATGGCTATAAAAGATAATCCATTAGCATTCAGAGTAATGTTGCTCTCCACCCCTAAGTTGGCAAGAAGGTCAGCCACCTTATTGCCTTCCCGACGAATATGTTTGAAATTAACTGCTCTGTGGGTTCTGAGCCAATTTTCAACAAGTTCCAGTCTTTCGGCTAGTCACCAGCTGTTGCCAATTTTGCTTGAGGGAGTCCCCTGTAGAATTTTATTCACCATATTTATTAGTATTTGAGAGTCGCCTACAATTATGAGAGGGAATAAATCATGTGAGTGAGCTTAAAGGAGCCCTTTCCATAACCCTTCTAGCTCCTCTGAGTTATTAGAGTCCCATCCATTTGAGCCTATAAATGTTAGAAGGGTGACTCCTTTATGATCTCTAAAAATTCCCCCAAACCTGACTTTACTTGGATTGCCTTTTGAGGCCCTGTCGAAGTTCAGTTGGAACACATTCTGAGGAGGAGGGATCCATTTGTCTGATATTGTACTTTTTGCTCCATTTTTAGCAAAGATTTTCAATTCTTGATTTCGTTGTAGATTCCAGTTGTCCCAAATAGTCTTTTCCTATGGCAGTGAGGGAAGGTCGTCGTCATGCCAAGTTTGGAGTAGAATATTTTCCTTGAGGTTTTGACATACATTGTTCCAGATGATTTCCATAGGCGATGACTGATTCTTGAAGATACGTTTGTTCCTCTCCTTCCATATAGTCCACATGAGAAGGCCAGGGATAAGCTTCCATAAGGAATTAAGAACCTTTCTCTTATAAGGATTTCTTACCCAATTGCGAACAGTGGAGGGGATGTCTTCCTTGATTCGACTGTCCCTTTGGCATCGAAAACTGACTTTTTCCCAAAGCTTATGAGCCAGAAGGAAAGTGTTCATGAGATGCAAGGTGGTTTCTTCTTCCTGATTACAATTGGGATAGATGGAAGGTCCATGAAAGTTTCTCTTCCGTAGATTATCCCAGGTGAGGATTTTGTTTTGACAAAGCAGCCAAAGGAAGGTGGACATCTTCGGCCATAAGTTGGGAGCCCAGATAGCTATCCAAAGTGGATCTTTGAATGCATATTATTTTATGATTATGTTGTAGGCTTCATGCATGGTGAACATTCTCCTGGCTTTTCTGAATATCTTATTTTTCGATTGGAGAGTTCCTTTCCCAGGATCTGTTGATTGGGCTCCAGTCCATTCCGAATAATGTGATAAGGATTTACCCATTGCCTGAATCCATGTGTTAAGGTAGGATTCCAATATTGATTGATCTTATCTAACCTGTGAGCTTCCCAATTGGGTATTTGGTGAGGATTAATCAAATCTTTTAGTCTATGTTGTTGCTGCCAGGAATCTTCCCATAACCTAGCAATAGTGTCGTCCCTAACCTCCTAGAAGCTATGATGCTGAATTAAATTTTTGTGTTGCTTTGCTGCATTCCAGACTAGTGAACCCAGACCTATATCAGTAAGTCGGATGAGATCCTCAATAGGTTTGTTATTGGCATATTTTGCTGTCCATAGAGTGGCCCAAGGAGTGTACAGTGTAGTGAGCTAGTTCCACCAGATGCGTGCTCCCATAACAACATTGCTATGATGAGGATACTTTTTCCCATTTAACCAGAGCCCATTTGCATTTCTGTCCTGAGTTACCCCATAAAAAGGATCTTTGGAGCTTTTTTATTTCTTTAAGAACCCATTTAGGTGATGCCAGGATTGAGAAGAGATACAACGAAATAGATTGAAGAACATATTTGATTAAGACTAAGTGACTAGGCATATTGAGGGATCTGTGGGTCCAAGAAGAGAGACGTGCCTCTAATTTTTCAAGGAGCATATTCCAAGATGAGTGTTTCAGGGCAACATCAGTCAGGGGAGCTCCTAGGTAGTTGGATGGAAAAGTGGCTATCTGAAAACCCAAGATTTGAGCAATGGAGGCTTGGGTAGCTGCAGGGGTATGAAAGAAGAGAAAATGGGATTTGGCCTGGTTTATAGAAGCTCCAGATGCAACTGAAAAATTATTTAACAGAGATTTTAACTTACGAGCTTCTTGGACTGAAGGATGCCCATAAAGCATGTTATCATCCACAAATTGATGATGGGTGAAGGGAGGGGAGTTGGGAAAAGAGAGGCCTCATAGTTGCTGGGAGTGAAGTGCATCTTTGATACATCTACCAAGACCTTCCGCCATGATTACAAACAAAAAGGAGATAAGGGATCTCCTTGTCGAATACCTCTAGAAGGATGAAAGGGGGAGGAAGGAATTCCATTGATTAGGATGGAGAAGAAGGTGGAAGAAATGAGACTCATAACCCATCTAACCCATGGTGGCAAAAAACCAAAGGTAGTTAGAATTTTTTGAATATAACTCCAACTTAGACTATCAAAGGCTTTGGATAGATCTATTTTAAGTAGCATACCTACTTTTTTATGCTGCTTCAAAGGGTGGATGATATCATGCGTTAGAATAATGCCGTCTGTGATTTTCCGGCCCTCCACATACCCTGATTTCTCTGGGGAGATAAGTAAAGGGAGCAACGGTTTAAGCCTTGAAGCAATGACTTTGGAGACTATTTTGTAAATGACGTTGCACAACACTATAGGCATGAATTTATCAGGGGTTCTAGAATGAGATTCTTTAGGAATAAGGGTGATGAAAGTGGCATTCATGGATGGAAGCATCCATTTGTTGGATCTAGATTCTTCCATGACCTGCCAGACCTCCAATTTGATCAAATCCCAGAAATTGTGAAAGAAGTTAGAAGTAAACCCATCTGGGCCTGGCGCCCTTCCTTCTTTTAACTGTTGTACTGCCTTTTCCACCTCCTGTAAGGTAATTGGTTTGAGGAGCAACTGATTATGTTCCTCAGTGATGATCTTTGGAATGGATTTGATTATTTTATCTATGGCCTTTGTTTGATCTGTTTGAGTCTCATGATGAACTTGCTTGAAGTATGTCAGAAGTTCTTGTTCTATGGTTGCGTGGTCCTCTACTCTTTCTCCTTGGTTGTTCTGTATATGGGTAATTGTGTTGATCATTCTCCTTTGAATCATAGAGCGGTGAAAAAAATTTGTATTCTTTTCACCTTCTTTCAGCCACCTGACCCATGATTTTTGCTTCCAAAGAACTTCTTCTTGCTTGTCTCTTTCCAATATTTGAGATTGCAGGTGCGTTTCCTACTCCGAGAGCTGTTTTGTTTGACCTTATGTGATGATTTTCTGTCATATTTCTGTCATTTCTTTATTTAGAGTAGTTTGTGCCTGAAGAATATTCCCAAAAGTAAACTAGTTCCATTGTTTGATATGGAATTTGAGGTTTTTGAGCTTTTGCTAGAATTGGAACATTTTTGATCTCTCCAAAGGTATGAAGCTTTTCCAGACCATGTTTATGAAGTTATTGAAGTCTATATGTGACAGCCAGAAGGCTTCAAAGCAAAAGGGCCAACGTGCAGTGTTTCCTGGTCTTGTCCATTGGAGTGCGATTGGCCAATGATTAGAACCTATGAGGGGCAAAATTGAAGCTGAGAGGTCTCCGCCTAAATGGATTGCATTATCAAAGAGTAGGAATTGATCCAGTCGTGAGGCAATTTGATGAGGGTCTACTCTTTTATTGTTCCAGGTGAAAACTCCATTATTGAAGGGTAGATCAATAAGCTAGCTGCTTTGGATTAAGTTTCTTAAGTGACAGCTATCCTTATCTAGTCTACTTTTGCCTCCCCGTTTTTCCTCCAATTTGGTTATCATGTTGAAGTCCCCCCCCGTGATCCAGAGTGGGTGGGTTCTTTCAGTATTGATTATTGATAGAGTATTCAGTGTGTCTATCTTATGAATGCCTTCTTGAGGAAAGTAAACATTTGTTAAATGCCCATGGATATTTGTCCCTATTTTATGGAATGAAGCCTGAATGAAGTGCTTGTTCTCATGCATATTGGAAAGCGTGATTTTTTGTTCATTCCAAATGATTGCAAGGCCTCCTGATGCACCTACTGCATCCACGACAATTGCAGTACAACTTGGCCAAGCTTTTTCCATGGTTTTTTCCAGAGTTACTGAGTTACACTTAGTGTCCTGTATGAAGAAGATGCTTGGTTTTTCTTGCTGAATCATGCTTTTTATCGATCTGTACTTCCCAAGGCTGTTAAGCCCTCTAATATTCCATGAAATGAGCTTCATGATGAGATATTAGAGAGGGTGGTATAGTACTTCGTGAGCTTGGAATATCTTCCTGATTCCACTAGCATTTCCCCAATGCGTATGGTTCGTTGGAGATCCGTTTTCCTTCCTCTCTTCTTATTATCTTTGTTGAGGATCTTTCCATCCCATTGACTTCCAGGCTGTATGCCAAGGGTTCGCTGTCTCTGTGATCTTGAAAAAATTATTTCCAGGTTGTCCAACTGTCTTTCTGGAATCTTGTCATAACTTTTTGTTTTACAGGCTTGCTCTAAGCCTAGAATATCCAGATCTCCTATATCTATGCTTTCTAGTTCCTCTTCCATATTCTGGGTTTCATTTCTTTCTTTTGTATTTTCCTTTGTATCCTTTAAAGCAGTCTGCTCATTGTCCACCTCCATACTTTGAGTGAGCCAGACAGGAATATCGCTGGGAGAGGGAGAGCCAAGGTCGATGGTTTGCTTTGATTTCTGGAGAATCTTTATGCTGGTGGAGGCTGAGTAAACTTTTGAATTAGGTTGCTCCTTAGAGAGAGTAGGGGTTTCATGGTTGTTCAGATCTGGCTAGGCCAGGGACTCGAAGTTGTTCCTTGTACTCGGTCTGGGGGGGTTATCAACAGAGGTCTTGGGATTAGATCCAAATTTTTTGAGTTATTTTTGCAATGGGAGACTTTGGTAAATCCATTAGCGTCTGATTTTCCAGAAGGAGGAGGGGCTGAGGTTTTCAGGTTAGATGGGCAATCTCAAAATAGGTGGCCAAGAGCATGACGTTTCCTACAACGGAATGGAACATGTTCATAGTCTATAGATTGGATCCATTCAAAATCGTCATGAAAAAGACTTACCGCATCCGGCAGGGCGTTGTTGAGGTGCATATAGATGCATATACGAGCATATGAGGTGTATCTTCTACGCTTAGTCTCCTATACAACTTTGATGAACTCACCAAGACCATTGCCAATATCTTGTAATGAAGCCTCATACCAGTACTCCAGGGAGAGGGAGTAGAGGCGGATCCAGACCGGAGCCCAACTAAGATCTTCTTTATCCAGGTTAAATATCTCAACCCAGTCTCTGAGATACAGGCCAGCTGCGTTGAAGAAATACGGCCCTCCATCAATGATTCTATTTCTATCCTCCAGACAGTTGAAAACCACCGTGAAGAATCCCTTAGGGCCTAGCTGCAGGGTTATATAACCTTTCGGCTTCCATTTGGCTGCAATCCATCCCTGCAGCGCTTTTTTTGTAGGCCAAAAGCTAATAAACTTCCCTATCAGAGCATGATCCTTCATATATTGGATTTGTGTGTTAATCTTGCAGTTGGGTATCTCAATCTTTGGTCTCGTGGATGCAACTGGCTTGCATGTGGTTGAAGTCTCTTTGGGAATCTCGTTAACTGCTTCTTTATCTTCTTGAGAGTCCTGTACTTCTTCTGTTTCCTCTTGGACCGTTTGTTTGCAAGCTTCCCCCTGCATTGGAACTTGTTCGTTGTCATTTGGGGGAGGCTCTGCGCCCCCCCACCCCCCCCCCTTAGGTATTCTCATGATTTTTTCACCTCCTTTGTCCGTTGTGGTTTGTCTTGTTGTTGTAAGAGTTGGCAGAGTTACTGCAAACTCTGCAGGCCTATCGTTGCAGATTAGACCTGAACCTTAGCTGCCATGAACGCCCCAGGGCTATGTTCTTGTTAAGGAAGCATAGTAGAAGAAATTATATTAGTAAGTAATGAATGCCAATTAGTGATTGTTTCCTACACATACTATTCTCGATAGCCTTGAAATAAAAAGAATTACCTTGGTTGATAATTTGTGTTAGAGTGGATGCATTGTTTTAACCAAACATTAAAAATCCCCAACACTCACAAGTTTACAAAATGATATTTTCTAGTTGCTTTGAGTTTTCAACATCTATATTTGACATTTCTGGGTTAGATCTTCATTGAAGCTCAAACCAGGGGTTTCAAGTTGAAGGACTGGAGATGGGACTAGTTTATGCACTACTTGTTGCTTTTTTAATATAATTATTTGGACTTATGATCAAAGTGGGGATTGCTAGCTTGTGGCTTTCTATACAACCATTAAGTCAAATACCAACTCTATACGTATCACATCATAGGATATACTTTTTATTCTATGTGTGCACTGGATCTTATTTTTCCTTCTCATTGCCTTATTTCTTAAGAAGGTGATGGCATGAGAGAAAGTCTAGGTCAAGAGATTGTTACAACCATATATTATATATTAATATAATTAATGTTAATATAGTTTATTTGGTTAAGGCTTTTTCCACATTTTCTTGTGTATTTTTGAATATAATTTTGTTGATTATATTCTAACAAAGTAAACATAAACACTACTTCACTAGGTCTAAGGAGTCTTCAAGATATGATCCTAACTATAAGAAGACATTTTTTATATTATTGAATTGGCTCAAGTTTTTTGTTAGATGAGAAATCATGTAGTAACTTTATTGAGTTTGTCTTATACGAGCAAAAATTTAAAACAAGATATGAAGCTAGATTGAATAATTCAAATGAAAATTGATCCTAGAAATATGTCAAAGAAGACATTTCAACATGCGAGGCATATGCTTGAGTAGCTTTGTTAATTATTACAAGTGTATTTGAACTTCATTAAAATAAGTTTTATATAAAAGATATAAACAAGGCAATGGTCTAATACTTCTCCAATTAAGTTTCAACCAAATTAAAATAAGAAGACAATGTTGGCCATTGGTTAAGGAGAAATAAGAGCTACATGGTAGATCACTTTGATAAAGCTGACAAAGTATGAAAACTTAAAGTGGTGATTTGATTAAGGAGAATATGATTCCTAAGAAAGGAAATGATGTGACACTTTCTTATTTTCCATATGAAATAAATGCACCATAAAATTAAAAAAGACAAAGATGATTACACTAGATGACAAGGGTTGTGTGAAAAGTAATAGGAACCACAATTTCTTTGAAAGTCAAAATCCATGGAATTAAAAAAATCCAATGAAAACAAATGTTATAAAATAAGTATATATTTATATTCATCAAATTTTTGATGTTATTTAAACACGTTTTATTATTATAAATATATACAACTATATATATCATAGTTGGAAAACCTTAATTAGAGAGTTAGAGCTATGGTTTAATGGGTTGCGATCCTTAGAATTTTCACATAGTGTTAATTTGGTAGCTCAATGATAAATTCCAACCATGGGATGAGATTCCTCTTTTCAAGAGGATCAATTTTGACTATTGAAGTGCTCAATTTGGACAAGGGAAAGTGTATTTTTCAATTAAATCTTAGATGTGCACAAAAAGACAGGTAGACCCAAAAGAAAAGCGACCCTAATTTGGACATCATCATTATGATCATTCTTCTTCTTTCTTTGGTTTGGCTCGCACATGTCTGAGATTGTTGGGTCCCCATAATACTAGTGATTACCCCATTACTATTGTAGTTGTACCCCTATTGTGCCCATATTGTTACTATTGTGCCCCACAAAAGCCCACTATTGTTATTATTGTGCCCTTACATTATTATTGTTATGTAGGCTCTGATTATGTTATGACCCCTTAGACTCCTATATAAAGAAAGGAGGTCTTTTCATTTGTATCATCGAAG
>APFE031011390.1:31983-49478 GCA_000404065.3 Pinus taeda
TAATTCAACCGAGTCAAAGTTCTTTCTCTGCTCCAGTAGTATTGGTGCACAAGAAGGATTGATCATGGTGCATGTGTCCAGATTATAGGGAGCTCAACAAGCTCACTATTAAAGATAAGTTTCCCATTCCTGTCATTGATGAATTACTGGATGAATTGCATGGATCAATTTCTTCACCAAGTTGGATCTTCATTCAGGATATCATCAAATCAGAATGAAGACTGAAGACATTCCAAAAACAACATTAAGAACTCATGAGGGTCATTATGAATTTTTGGTCATGCCTTTTGGCCTTACTAATGCACCCTCAACATTTCAAGGTTTGATGAATTCAAATTTCAAACCATTCCATAGAAAATTTGTGTTAGTATTCTTTGATGATATACTAATCTACAACAAGTCTTGGAAGGATCATGTTGAACATGTTGACAGGATGCTACAACTATTAGAGGAAAAAAATTATATGCAAAAAGATCCAAATGTTTCTTTGGAGTACAAGAGGTGGAATATATGGGTCATATTGTATCTCATGAAGGAGTTAAGGTAGACCCTAGCAAAATTAAAGCCATTAAGGAATGGAAAATCCCCACATCCATAAAGCATCTACGAGGATTTCTCGGGTTGACAGGGTACTATCGCAAGTTTGTTAAGAATTATGGAAGAATAGCAGCACCTCTAACAACATTATTGAAGAAAGATGCATTTTCATGGACTCCGGAAGCAACAAAGGCCTTCGAACATCTTAAGAGGCAATGTGCCAAGCACCTGTCTTAGCTACACCGGACTTCACAAAAACCTTTATTGTGGAATGTGATGCTTCAGGAAATGGAATTGGTGC
The DNA here is from genome assembly GCA_000404065.3 of Pinus taeda. Taxonomy (NCBI): domain Eukaryota; kingdom Viridiplantae; phylum Streptophyta; class Pinopsida; order Pinales; family Pinaceae; genus Pinus; species Pinus taeda. The sequence goes on from APFE031011390.1 coordinate 32,822, forward strand.
TGTTCTAATGCAAGATGAAAGACCCATTGCTTTTAAAAGTCGTCCAATCAAGGGAAAGTTTTTACACAAAGCTATTTATGAGAAGGAAATGTTGGCAATACTCCATGCACTTAAGAAATGGCGACCCTACCTAATGGGAAGATACTTCAAGGTAAAAACGGATCATGATAGCCTTAAATACTTTTTAGAACAAAGATATCCTCTAAAGAGCAACAAAAGTGGGTCACAAAGATGTTGGGTTATGACTTTGAAATCATCTACAAAAAAGGAAGCAAAATGTGGTGGCAGATGCACTCTCAAGAAAGGATGAGGATGTGGAAGCATTGTTGTGTGCCATTTCTATTATCCAACCAGATTGGATAAATGAAGCAAGGGAGGAATGGAAGAATGACGAAGAAGTGTGGGCACTTATTCGAAGTTACAACAAGATTCTAGTACGTCGGATACATTTAGCTGGCAAAATGATTCTTTATGGTACAAAGATCGCTTATACCTCTGTAAGAATTCCCAGCTAAAACAAAAGATTCTTATGGAATTGCACACTTCTCCCTTAGGAGGGCACTCGGGATTTTTTAAAACTTACCATAGGGTTAAGAAGGAATTTTTTTGGACGAGGCCTTAAATCAGATTTCAAAAGTTTGTGGCGGATGTTGGTTTGCAGCAAAATAAGTTGAAACCAATCTAAGACACCGGGTCTATTAAAACCTTTGTCCATTCCAAGCCAACGTTGGGAGGAGGTTTTTCAATGGATTTTATCACAGGTTTTACCCAAGTCTGAGGGAAAGAGTGTCATCATGGTGGTAGTTGACAGACTTACCAAGTATGCACACTTTTGTGCATTATCACATCCATTTAAAGCCAGTACAGTTTCTAGTGCATTTATGGAAACAATTCAAAAGCTACATGGAAACCCAAAGATTATTTGTAAGTGACAGAGATCCCATTTTCACTGGAAATTTTTGGACAAAATTATTTTCTTGTCTTGGTACTCAATTAGCTCATAGCTCATCTTATCATCCTCAATCTGATGGGCAAACTGAGATAGTAAACAAATGTTTGGAAGGATATCTTGGTTGTTTGTATCTGATAAACAGACAAAATGGGTCAAATGGTTTCCTCTGGCTGAATGGTGGTATAACACTTCCTTCCATACAACAAAAAAATGACCCCATTTATGGCACTTTATGAATATCAACCACCATCCATCACATCATATTTAAGAGAAAATTCTAAGGTTCAAGCAGTGGAACATCACATCGAACATCAACAACAAGTCCTCCAACTCTTAAAGGATAACCTCGTGTTGGCACAGAATAAAATGAAACAACAGGCAGATCAACATCGCAGCGAAAGAAGTTTTGATGTAGGTGATTGGGTATTCCTACGGCTACAACCATATAAACAAATGTCCCTCAAGCAAGCTAAGAAGGATAATAAATTATCACCAAAGTATTATGGTCAGTACAAGGTGTTGCAAAAGATTGGTACTATGGCATACAAATTGGAGCTTCTTGTAGCTTCTCGATTGCACCCAGTTTTCCATGTTTCATGTTTAAAGAAGATTATAGGTGACAAGCTCCCAGTTCAATCAATATTGCCAGAACTTGATGAGGAAAGAAAAATTATACTGGAACCGGAAGTAGTCACAGAAACAAGAACTCGACAGCTACGAAATCGATCAATTTCGGAGTATCTTATCAAGTGGAAGAACTTATCTGCTAAAGGTTCCACATGGGAGGATGAGAATTTTATACAGAAGTATCCAAAACTACTCAAGCGTTGAGGACAACACTTTTTTTGAAGGAGAGGGCATGTTGGGTCCCTATAATACTAGTGATTACCCCATTACTATGGTATTTGTACCCATTATTTATATTGTTGTGCCCCTATTGCCCCCATATTGTTATTATTGTGCCCCATAGAATCCCTCTATTGTTATTTTTGTGGCTTTATATTATTATTGTTAGGTCGGCTGGGTTATATTCTGACTCCTTAAACTCCTATATATAGAAAGGAGGTTTTGTCATTTGTATCATCCAAGAATTGTTCATTTATGTAATGTAAAGGAGGTTTCCCCCTCGAAGAGACTAAATTCTAAGGCATTGATCTATCTTTTCTATCTTTTATTGAGCTGGTTTCATAACAGAGATGATTCGCAGAAATTTGCTCTCATAGGTTTGAGATTGCAGGGTTTTAAGCTGGCATGTGTGCTAGGGTTTTGGTCTCCAATCACAGGCCTGTCATAGGCAATTTTTAGATGCAACCACTTGTAAGCCGACTCATATGTGTGGATGAATCCTTTTAGCCACACACACATCACATCATCTGTGCAGTTGGGATCTAGGGTTTGGTTTTATCAGTTGAGTGCATATTTCGTCAATTGACCGTAGAGTTCGGGAGTTGACCGTAGACAGTGACAGTTGACCACAAGCTTTTGAATCAAGGTTTTGATTATTAACATTGTTGGGTTCATCTCATGAATGTTGTTTAGCTAAAATTGTTTCTGGATAGGATTATGGTTGAAGATATGGATCATTGTACTCTCTCTCTTGTTGAATCATTCAATGATAATCTAATAAGAAGAAGAATTTGAAAAGGTTTTCCCTGTAGTGTTTTTTTCCCTGGTCTCCAACCAATCCTAGTGTCTCTATGTGTGAATGCTTTTCTTATATTGTTGCTTTATGTTCCACTACAATGATGACGATGTTGTTATAATTGCATATGTTGTTGAATAATGTTGTAAATATGAATAATGATATGATGTTGTGGGGTGAATTTAATATGTATTTGAAGAAATGGAATTATCTAAAGCAAAGAACAATATAACCCTAATAAAATTTAACATTGTATCAGAGCTGGCCAAAAGAAAAGTAATTGAATATCATCCCTATGAAGACACCTTTTATGGAACAAGGAGAATATGGAGAAGACCTAAAATAATATTAGGGTTTGAAGGAAACCCTAGGAAATTTGGTTATTAGGGTTTGATGGATATTATGAGGTTAGGGTTTGGAAGAAAGCGTGGATTATGACAAATGTTAATGTGAATATGTTCAAACACTTGTGATAGATTTGATGTAGCCCTAGATGGGATACTGTCAATTAGGCCTTGGTTATTGATGAAGTTGATGAATATATTGAACACAACAATGTTATATGATCAACGGACAATCATGATTCTTGAAGGCTAGTTCAAAAGGGAGATGATAACCTCTCATTGAAGATAAGTTCTTTTTCATCTTTTGTAACTTATTTATGTCTTTAATTTTGTTTAGATTTATTGATTTGATCATTATTTATTCTTCATCCACGTATATTTGCGTATTTGGATACTTATAACCTCCTAATAATATGTGATAAGTGGATCCTTCTTGAGGATCATCCGAGGTACATAAAAAGATGGATAATGTAGGAAGAGAAGAGCTAGTGATGGAAAGAGGTCACCTGATGAAGAGTTTATAAGGTGCTCCAACTATCAATGTCGAATAAGAAAATGCACATGTATCTGAATATTACAAGGTACATATGATGTATTGTTTCAATAATATGTTTTAGTTGCAATATTGGATGGCAAGGTAAGCTCTAAGGCATGATGAGAATATCACCTTCACAAATGGCTCATGCAAGAATATGAAAGTAAGTTTGATTTCTTGATGTTTGACAAGTATTTTACATTTTAGTCGTGATGGATTTCCTAAAATCAGGCTAGATACATTGATTCTTTTGTATGGTAGCTTGATACTATTGATGACACTTATATCAAGCATGGTAAAATTGATGATACAAGTGTAACAATAAGATTGATATTCATGATCTTCTCGTTGACCTTGTTTAGGTTTTGATAAGCTTACTAAATTGGAAAATGTGATAAGTATGGATGCCCTGACCTAATAGTTGGGTAATATGATACAAAAGTAATGTAGTGATTATAATCTTCGAGGTATGATGATACACCTTGTGGTAGTGTTTTTTTGGAAATGGTGTACCAAAAGATACCTCCTTAACAATTTATTGCTCCCTACAAAGGATCACAGATAGAGTTGGTACTGTTAGTGAACAAACTTAGATAAACAAAGCATTGCATATAGTGAAAAAAATGCATATACAAACATAAACTAAAACAAAGAGATAAATACACAAACAATTTTCAATGGAGCAAACAAGCCAAAAAAACAATGGAAAAATATACCTTAATTGACTGCTGCTAGTAGAGGTTGAATACAATAGATGAATCTTAGACACTTGAGGAGAATTCTTTGATCAATGGTGCTAAAAAATACTCAGCAAGGGGTGTTGTTTTCCTCAATCTCTTTGTAATCTTCTCCTCTCTCAAAGAAGTATGAAGGATCTCAAATGGTGGACTCTTCTTCTCTCACTAAGAATATGGATTACTTAGAATAAATATGGCCAACATGTTAGTGCTCTTACTTTATTTGGCTTCAACAATGGAATGTTGGTTTGCTCTATTAGAAATTTGGCTAGCATAACAATGTCTCATATTTTGGTTCTCCCATGGCCTGTTTATATAGAATTTTTTGAATCCTTCTTCCTTCTCTTGGTTCATGCATGACAATGACTCATGAGTAGGACAAGTCGACTCCATTGAGGGTTGCATATCTTCAGGGTGACTCAAATTTGGCTGACTTGGACTGAGATCCTGTCAAGGAATCACCTCCAAGTGTGTGAATTGGTCCTTAATTTTCTGATTTGTCCATTTCTTCGACCACACGACTTTCGAAGGAAATTCCACGCATGTGCAACGATCGAAGAAATAGCTGCAACACCCTCAATTTTTTAACCTTATACAATTTAGACCTTAGGAGAAATTGATTTTTTTAAACTTCATGACGTCTTCAACTGGAAAATATTCACTTGTGCATTCTACTAGAAGTCTTTTAGTGTCTTCTTGATTATGTACACATGTGGACGATTTTCTTTTGTTAATAATTACCCCCTAATGTATGAGGTTAGGAGAAAATGTATAGTTGAAATACATCATGTTTTCTATTTTGAAGGAGAATCTGATGAAAATTTTCGAGAGAGAGGATAACTTGTTATGGAGGTGAGTAGAGAAATTCCTTGACTGAGTATAAAGGATAACCATGCTCTGAAGAAAACCTAAAGAGTAAAAATGTCTATACGAGGCAGACATGTACCATGCACGTTGTGATGACTAGTGATGAATTATTACAACCAGACAAAAAATGGTTATGTCTAGTTTACGTTATGGTTGTTGATGTGCTGATGGCTGATCATGATAACTACTGACGCCCTCAAGGGCGCTTCTTGGAAAAATAGAATAAATTTGGTTCCCCCATGCATAACAAAGGTGAAGCACTGGTGAATGAGGTGTTGAGGTATGCATGGGTCTTCGAATTTGGGTACCTCTCCTTATCATGATGTGAGCACAGTTGAATGAGGTGCTCAGTGATGCAGGTGTCTTTGACTAAATGAAAGAACTGCAATGGTCATTAAGTATGTTAACACCTTGACATGAAAACTTGTGTTGGTATCGAATTCCAAGGGAACCAATGACATCAGTGGGAAATAGTGATTCCCATTGTGCCACCCGAGGATATCCCTTCAAGGGGGGAGTACCGAAGGTACTGACTCTATATAGGAATACGAGTGTTGAAGTCGACAGGAAAGGAACGTCAACCGCCCAACATGCTGTGTCGGGGAATCATATAAGATGTAAACATACTATAATAGTGTGGGTCAGATAAGGCATGATAATGAGAGTTGATGATATGAGTGGATATGGACAACTTGCCCAAGGTCGGAGCTATTATGAAAATTACAGTAGTCAAAACATGTTTTCTGATAGGGATGGTCCTAGAGTCGGTAGGATTTCTAGGGTGGGTGTAAGTATGTTCTGACTGGCATGAAGATAGTAAAAGACTATGGTTGATGTACGAGCTTCGACTAAGGGTGACTAAAAACTGTCGCCGGTTAAAAGACATGAAAATGTGGGTGGGAGTCTTTTTCCTAAAAAAAATATTTGTACACTTGCCAAAATAATATGACGCTGATTTGGATGTACAAACATGGAGACGAGTGCCCCATAATAATGGTGATATGTATGGATGTGTAGTGATTTTTCTAAGGGCGGGTGCCCCATTGGTTGGTCTCTGTGTTGGGTTGGTGAGGCATATGAAGTGATGCATATGGACTATGTAATATGGGTGGATGATAGGCCAAATGTAGGACGTGATGGTGCATTTGTTTTGATCTACCGTAGAGTACCAGGGATGGCCCGGGAATGGGGTGTGTGGGTGATGAATGTAGTAAAATGAGGGTGATATTCAAGGCATGTAAGTGGAGTGATTCCTGTGCCTAAGTAGGTGGTCATGACTCCTAATAATGAATAGGGGTCTACAAACATGAAGTGAGACATGAGTGGGAGGGATCTATCAACTGACATGGATGTTTATCATACGCAAGGCAAGGTGGTGATAAGCATAGTTGAGATGATGGACCCTATGGTGCATTTTGGATAAATGATTTCAGGATATGAAAATCTTAAGAGGAACCCTATCATGCTAAGTGGTGAATGCTACCTACTCTTTTATTTGCATGCCAAGGTGTTGTTTGAAGCAGATCGTTTGTGATGTACCTGCAATATACATGGCTAATAACCAAAGTGAAAGCATATTTTTAAAACATATACTTAATCTACGATTGACTGAATGATATGAATTAAAGAACAAGAGAAGGCGTAGCTGAAATGAGTTTTTGAATGTGCGGTGGGTCAGAAAAATGAGTTTTGGCAATTAAAGGAATGGAGAGTGCCATGCTGGAGATGGTGTGGTACTGATCCTTGTGTCTCTATCAATTTTGACAATAGAGGTCCTGAGATTTTGTAATGGGGTCCAAAAAATGGTAAAGAGGGCGATATATAGGGTTGAGGTGGCCAAATATCACTTCATTTTCACTGTCAAGCTTGAGAGGTTAGATCTAGTTTTTGGGGCATTTCTTGCCATTGCAATTAGCCAGAGCACTAAGGACACATGTGGGGAGAAACAAGTAAGAGCTTATACCCTAATCTTTGTGCTTTTGGTAAGTATAAGGTAGATAGGCCATATAGGGGTCCCCTGTATGATCGTCTTAGGGTGTGCTTTTAGGGCGGAACGGGTGAATCTTGTGTAGTTGCATTGTTGCTACTTGATCCACTGAGGTTTGCACGATGACACCATGCAAAAATGGCCCTCAGATGCATGGTTCACGCGTATGAGTTGGGACAAGTTGTGGCGATATACTTTGGGGGTCACCACGACTTGGTCGCTAGACCACACACATTTTGCACGTTTGTTTTCAACACAAATGCGTAGATCATGCGTCTGTGTTAGACATAGACACACAGTCTTTGGCGGTTTGGTTGTCGCGGCCTATGGCCTAAAAAATGTGCTCACGTGCAACTATTCGAGAAACAGATGCATGTTGTGCACGACTATGAGGTGCATAAACACACGACTGTCAGAAAAATGGGGTTTTTATCTTTTTTTTTTAACAGCTTAGGGAGCTAAATATTGATGTTTGTTATCCTTAATGGAAGGATTATTTGGAGGGAGCATGAATGGGTGACCTTACGTATAGTGGTTGCAGGGGACCCAACGGTTAGCCAAACTTTGGCTTAGTATGGGTTGTTGAAGTTTCTTTAGAACCCCATACTGAGATCGCAGGATAGATTCCTACGTTTTTTGATCCACTGCTGGGATGTGGAACGGTATATTAAGGTGATTCATAGGGATCATCCACCAATATCAACCCATATAGATGTATACTTGGTGACAGGTTTGTTGCCTCGTGGGGAGGCTTTTCCATATCCACTGCCATCTAGGAATGTGGATATCCATTCATGGGCAGAGAGTGAGGCTCACTGCGGGCTTGACCCTTATGATAAGGGTTGTATCAAGGTTGTTTCTATTGTGGATCTCACTGAGCGGGTTTCTCTAGCGATAATTGTTAGATTGGTGGGGGTGAACGTCCCCCCACAGAGTATTTGGGCCTCAGATAGCGATCCTCTAGCAGTTGCAGTCAGACCACTTCTTTGATTGTGCTTGGTTCTTATACAGGGGCATGATATCCTAGTTGACATAAGTGCGACGTGGTGCACTTTAGAGCTTTTACTACACTAGTATCTTATGTAGCATCATGTATGAGAGGGTCATGATGCTCAGTCCTATTCTAGCAATGTCGCAATGCCAACAGGGCCTGCCAATAACCCTTGCAATGACGAGAACCTCTGATGCCACGAGCTGGTGGTGGTGCTACAGGGTGTTATTGGAACACCACTATGGAGGGTTGGTTTAAATCCAATTCTCAGCTGATTTTGGAGTTCCCTTATGATGGCATGGACTTCTAGGGAGATCCAGACATGGTACTTCCTCCAGGTGATGCCTAGGGACTAGTATGTATGAGAGTTTTTTTTCCACATTTGTATATTTCTTACATGTGTAGGTATGTTTTTTTTATATGGGGATGTTGATACTGTGTTTTTTTACTTGTAGATGCGGGGCCACGGGGCTACCACTGGCTTAATTGGTAGGCTATGATCCAAGATGCATAGGTGATGTAGGGGTGGAACCCATGCCCTAAAGACCTAGAGATGTGAGGCCAATTGTTGGGCCTGAGCAACTAATGCAACAAGGTCAGTTAGAGATTGGTGGAACCTCCAGTGAGGGTTGTAGTGCAACGATAGTCAGGGACACATAGTGGTGACGTGAGCGTGCCAAGGTAACAAAGTCATAATTGGTAGTTGTAGAGGCCAAGATATAGAGTTACTGAGATACCTGGGGTAGTGCTGAGGCCCTAACTAGAGGGTTTCCCATTGAGGGTTGGGTGGGTTTGAAGGGGGTGGTCATGAAGATGATGATGTCACTTGAGTAGGCACATCGATCGGTTTTGTGGTGCATAGCTATGGCAGTGGCCATGATTGGTTCCATTTTGGCTCCTGGCGCAGAGATTGGTCCACGAGAGTGATAGGGATACCTTTGGGTCTAGATTTTGGATGATATTATGTATGCACTAGGGAAAGCGCCCATTATGAGGATGCTCCCTTATGATTTTGTTGAATTTTTATCCTAGTTGTGGGCTAGTGGATTATACAACTACTTTTGTACTCATATATTTTTTGACATGTATATACAATATGATATTTTTTGGCAGCTCTTATGATGTGTCTTATGCATCTATACTTTTGATGTATTTTTTCATTTTTCTGAGATGGATATTATGCTCATAGTTTATGTATCTTGATGGTTATATATATGTGATGCATGCCAATCTAACATTTGATTAAAATGTGATCAACTGTATGATTTTGATCCCTTGGTACATGTGTAAATGTGATATGATCAAAATGTCATGCTAACCTTTGTGCATGCAGATACTTCTGAAAATGGCATGAATCACAAACCTCAAAGGTATTGTTCAACTGCGATACAACCAACTGGGAATCAAGGAATACATGTAGGTGACATATACCTAAGTGGTAGGAATCAACCAAGAGACCTATGATGATGTCGTATTTGACTTGATTGTTGGTGGTTAGCTCGATACAAGTCTGTTAGAGAGATGAGATGTCTGGTAAGGCGAGTATATGGCACAAGCTACGACTCAAGATTTTGCAACCATCGATATGTGTCGTTAGCAAATCCGTGATGATAGGGTGGGAGATGATCCATCTGTGACACATTATGAGAGAGTGATTTTTTTGAGTGAATCCATGATGAGGTGATCATCATAAAAATAAGTCATGGTGCATACATGTATATTCTATCATTTTATGGGTGAAATTTTTTGAGGTAGAGACCATTGACAAGATTTTTTAGGCATGTCCCATCGGGCTTTGACAAGAAGTATGCCCCCTTGAGGAGGCAATGTTTTATGATGTATGGGCCCTTCCATAGGGTTTCAAACTTCCCAGGTCCTACTGCTTCTTGGGAAACATCATAGCAGAGGAATAACTCCCTGTCAGTAAAAGTGCAAGGGGTGATGTTGCGATCAAATGAGGCCTTGACCCTCTTCTTGTGTGATTCATTATTCTGGAGCAATTCTCGTCGATTTTCATCAACGAGCTCCAATTGTACCAACATATGTTCTAAAGGTTTGGCATTAGGTAAAATATCGATGGCAGAGTGTAAGGTAGGGATCTCATACTCAATGGGAAGTATTGCTTCAACGACATATACTAGTTGGAAGGGTGTGAACCTTGTAGACATCTTGACTGCTGTGCGGTATGCCCACAGGGATGAGAACATCATATGGTGACAATCAATTTTGTGTGTTCACCATGCATTGTAACATGGTTTTAAGAACCTTGTTGACAAGTTCTACTTGACCGTTGGATTGTGGGTAGTATGGTGATGCAAACTTGTGAGAGAAACCAAGGTGTTGGGATAGCTCTTGAAAGATTTCATTCCTGATATGGTTACCATGGTATGAAAACAACTCCTTGGGAACACTGAACTGTGTTATGACATGGTTGATGAAAAATTGTGTTGCAGTTTCTACATTTTTATTATACGTGGGTATTGCTTCTGCCCATTGGGTGAAGTAGTCGACGAAACTGAAAATGTACTTGTGGTTGCCCGATGATGGGGGGTTACAAGTCATGGATTCGATGCCCCACTTGTAGAAGGGACCAACCATGATGGATGAATGTAGGGAAGTGGGTAGTGCTCATGCCTTATTTGTGTATCACTCACATATTTTGACTGCCTGTATGTAATCATGGAAGAGGGTGGGCCAAAATTGACTGTCAGAGAGGATTTTTTCGACGTTTGCCATCCTTGAGAGGTGGCCTCCACAAGTGCTATTGTGGAAATCGGTTAAGGCTTGCTAAAATTGTTGGTGGTTGAGGCATCAACGTAGGATGTTATCGATGCCTCGTCGATAGAGGACATCCCCCAAAAGAAGGCAACAGGTGGCCTGATGGCGTATGCGGCTTCAATCGTCGCGGGTAAGCTCAGGTTTGAACTTTTGAGTTCATAAATACACACTTGAGAGGGCTCAAGCATAGGTTATATTTTTGACATCTCTACCAGGCAAAGATCCTCCAAATGGTTAGCACGCTTCTTGGAAAGTATTGTAAGGTCATCCAGATATGCGAGGGTGAGATGAGCTAGATTGTGGAAGATGTATTTCATGGCCCGCTGGAAGGTGGTGCCAAAATTTTTAAGACCAAAAGGCATACCTTGGTATGCATTTACCCCAAGGGGTTTTCAATGTTGTTTTGTATTGATCTGTATGGTGAATTTGGATTGGGTTGTACCCAAAGAACCCGTCAATGAAAGATAGGGCTTCATTATTGGTGCAAGCATCGATGACTTGGTGGATGAATGGCGTTGGGTAATTTTATTTGGGACAAGATTTGTTCAGATCCCTAAAATTAATACAAACACGAATGGTTCCCTGTTTGTTATGAGGGGTATAGGTTTAGAAAACCAAGATGTGTAAGTGATAGGATAGATGAACCCAACTTTGTGGAGTTTATCGATTTCCTATTTGATTGCTTCTGCCTTAAAAGGATGTAACTGATGTTGTTTCTTCCTAATAGGATGGGCGTCATGCCATGTGTCAACATGATGTTCCAAAATGGTGGGACTGATACCTGGCATCTCAGAGTAATCCCACACAAAAATATCCCTGTATTCTTGGAACAAGGATGTGTATGTGTTATTTCTTCTAGAGAGCATGCTGCCCCCAGGGATATCTCTTCGACTTTTCTAGGTTTGTTTGAAATATTCACCTTGATGGTAGTTGAAATATTTGACATGTTCCCTTCCTCAATTGCATTAGGTGCTTGGATGGGATTTTTGAACCAATTGACCTTTCCTATTGGGAGGAAATCTTTTGATTCGATGGCGCAGATATCGTGGGTTGGTGCGTTGGTGGGTACGTATGTTTTTTTGGGTAGAAAAAACAAAGGATGGTGAATGGCGTCCCAAGGACATTCAGAGTCCATCATGACTTCTAGAATATCTTCATCTAAGTGAGAAATATTATCTATTATTGACTTGGGTTGCGCCAGGTCTTGAAGTTGGGATTCAAACCTAGTTGTGCTTGTCGAAAAGCAAGAATATGAGTTTTTGTTAGATTCCGTAGAACCAAGCGAGGTGTACAAAGTGAAGATGGGGTGGTTCTACACTATCGGGGGTGTTACTATTGGTGAGGTGGATTTTACGGTCTCAACACCAAAAAATGATGAGAAAACAACATGATTCATGGTTCCTACGTACGAGGAAATGAATTGTATATGGTGTTGCATGTCGTGAACATTGGGTGGTGGTAGAATTTCAGTTATAGTGGGTTGATGCCGCGTGGAAGGAAGTTATTGCATTCTTGTTGGTGTAGAAGGGGAAAAAGTAGCTTCCTCAATAAGAGTTTGACACTGGATCCTAAGCTACCAAAGTGTTTGTAACATAACACATGTCTCAGTACTATGAGAGGTACTGGTACAGATATCACACATCAGACTAGAACTAACTGAATAGATAGTATGGGAGGTGGTATTACTCATTGTATGATATGTTGGCGCCTGGTTGATGTCATGAAATGGAACATAATGAGGTAGTATCCATCTCTGGATATTATTATTGGTGTGACGTGACTTCTTAGTCTGGGTTTGTCTCAATGCTGCTCTCGCTACACAAAAATGTGGAAGGTACTGAAAATTTCTCATATGATAAAATTGAGAGCAGATGTGATAGTAACAACATGTGATTTTCTCTTGATTGGACAGATGTATTTGTGGAATTTGGACCACTAAGTGAAACATGTCATTGAACTTACTCAATCACGACATTGATTTACCAAATGGTTGGGTTTATCACATAGGGCACATGTGAGGGGTGATCATTTTTTCCACATGGCTTTAAATCATTTTTTTCTCGATCTAGATTGATGATGGTGAGGGGAGACATGATCATGGGGGCCTTGCTATGTTGCTGGTGACATTTTCTCCTCAAACAAACATAAAATGGATCTAGATGCTTCATTCCCTAATGGTGGGGTATGATTTGATGGTTTGGTATCTGATCTGACTAAATCAGAATTCTCGGCGATAAATCGCCGCATGAATCCTAACAAATAATGGAACCGAGAAAGGTGGGGACAATGTCGCAGATGATGATTTACCACAAAAATATAGAAAGTGTGATGTCTGTGCCTGGGTATGGTGCTTTGAGCGATGAAGGAAACCATATATAATTGGTAAAGGCCCTTAATTCAGGGCATTGGTTGATCACATGATTTGGTACGTCCCATAAAGTGCAAGTGGGTGCTAGTAGGGGTGTTGTTGGTTCAGGTTGCCTATGATCATGGCAGGAGGTTGATGGACTAAAGGAGGGATACAAGCAAGAAGCTTCTTCCCTTACAAGATAAAAAATGTTTTTGGATCCATACTCTGTTGGGAGTACTAGGGTATTGGCTTGGGTGAGTGCACCTAACACATCTCGATATCGAGGAATGTTGGGGCAATGATGAGTGTAATTCCCGTACTCTGTGCATATGATGCATGTGTGGTTGGTTCACAATGATTTATGACACGTAGATGTGCCCTTTTCTCCGACAAGGGGAGGAGGTTTCATCGACCCTTTTGGGGCATGAAATTTGTTTTTAGCTTGTTTAACTCAGGGCATCTATTGGTGGGGTGCCCCATAGTTTCACACAACGCACATGTTGAGGGATCCTAGAGGAGGGAGTGTTTGAAGCTTCCACCTTTTTATCTTTTTGCTTATCCCTTGTTCTAGTACTGGTTGGTGTCGGTGTGGGTACCTCTTGTGGTGTGCATGCTACTTGAGTAGGCATTTCTTGCAATGTCATGTTATCTTGAGGAGGAATAAGATTGATGCATGTTGTAGCGATTCCTATGCTTGCTGATGTGGCCTAAGGGGTCAAATACTAGACCAATATCGTGAGAGCCATGCGAGGAAACAAGATCATTGTGATGACTTGGTGAGAGATGAAGCCTGGTGGGGGATATAAGAAGGGTGTGTGAGTGATGGAATTTGGTAATAAAGCTAGATTGATAACAACATTACTGTTAGTATCTAGAACTAGTTCTTGAGATTGCGGGGTGTTTGATGTGGTCATCATGCACACCGATGCTCCTATGGTTGGGGAAATTTCCTCTATCACCGAAGGGTCTCCTGGGAATGTCCCTAGGAGTGTGGCTGACTTAAACTAGCCAAGGTTGAGTTCAGTATGGGTGGTGATCCAGTCGTGAGAAGATGAGACTAAAGGTAGCACATCGTCAAGTGCAGGTAAAGTTTTCTTCTTGTAAGTTTTGAGCTAATATATCGTAATGATTATTCCATTGTGGGGGAATTTTTAATAAAGACGAGACGAATTCTAACATCTCGTACATGTAACTTTGACCCAAAAAGATATTATAATCTAGTTTGGCATCTAGTATATTGATATCTATTAGCACGATTGTACCGTCCAGCTAAATTGACACACTAGGGTATTTTCCTATGGGGGACGAGGGTTGCCCATCATATGCTCTAAGCATGATGTCAGAAGGCTTGAGTTTGGTGGATCCTAGTTTCTTCCAAACATATTTTGACATTATACATGTGGATGCCCCTTCATACTCAATGCAACGGTGGATGGTGATGTTTTGGACTGAGACTAGAATTTGGTAAGTGACGATTGATGGTAGTCATGGGGTATATTTATCCGAGTCAAATACCATTAGGCAAGAATTAGATGGGTCGATTGTGACTATAGCAGAAAGTAAGGCTTTCTGTTGGGTTGGGCATGTTTATAGAACCTCTAATGCTGACATAGTTGATGGTGATTGTGCTAAGTCATCGACTATGCTGTAGCTATGAGCAACATTTAAGTTATGTCTTGCACTCCATAAAGGTCCTTTGACCATTTTTGGAATAGGTTCTATAGGAGATTGAGGAATGGTCAATGACCCTATAGGTATTTCCATGATTGAGGTGGACGGGTTGGTCTCTGGGGGAGCTTCATAACTTCTATTTCACGTTTGCTAGAGGATATCTTATCCTGTCATGAAAATGTTGTGATTAGAGTTGTAATGGGGGTTCCCTCTAGAAGGAGGTGGGTGGGATGATTGTTGCTGAGTGTTAAGTACTCCTTAATGGGGGAAATGGTCTTGCATTACTGTAGTTTGTTGACCTCCTTGCCCTGTATTGTCCTATATCCTTTATAACTCAGGGAGTTGAGGAAAATGATGGGTATAATGACCATATTCCCCACAAATAGCACATGAATGATTAGTCCGTAGACTTGTGTTCTTACTTTTCTTATGTGGGTTGTTGTTGGTTGATCCCTAGTTCCGATTAGGGTTTCTCCTTCTCGGTGTCTACTGGGGTTTTTGGTGGTTGATGCCCCCCTGTTCAAGTTCCCCTTTTGGTTTCCTCTTTTGTTTTTTCTTAGAAACATTAGGAGGGTTAGCTGGGTTCAATTTCTCCTTTGATTGTTTTTGTGGAGCAAGAGAAGGTTTCACTAGATTAAACCTTGCATTATTTTGTGTTGGTGGACTATTCTATTATTGTGCGGGGAAAGGAGAATACTGGTTTCCTTGTCCCTGATTCATATTTGGATTCTGGGAAGAGGAAATTACATCTATATTCCTATAGGAGTATTGGTTTCCCTATGGGGAAAGATATGAGCCTCCATGAGGGGGTTGATATTGGTTAACCCTTCTGACCATATTCTGCATCCGTGCAGGTTGACCTGGGTAGTATCCTATATGCTGCAATGGTGGTGCGTTTTGTGTTGCATTAAATTCTTAGCTATTGAATGAGTATCTAGGGTACTGGTAGTTCTTGCTGAGTTGGTTTTGGGTTATTGACCCAATCAATCCATCAATGACATTGAATGCGCTTGGTGTCTCTTTATAAGTTTGCAAGCATGGGATGTCTGGAAGCACATGATAGATGTATTCAGATTGGGTGTAAATAAGCTCTAATTGTTGAGCTCTTCTTATGGTTTCTTCCTCGTTATGTTGGGATGAATTTTCCACATCTTTTGAAATTTCCAATGTGAGGGATCTAAAAAAAAGTTGAGGACTTTGTCGTCAAACTATGATTTACACAAGCTACGACATTTCCACCATTCATGTATATGATATGATATGTGGGTAGCAGATGTTTGTTTGAAGTGGGTGAGGAGTTCCAGGCCTGAATCATGATGAACCGAGAGCTGGAAAAAAGTGAGGAAAGTTGTAGCTAGTGAGCTAAAGTTTCCATGCGATGCAGAAGGCTGGTTAATGTACCATTTCACTATAGGAATAGTAATGGCACGTTGAAGTAGTGATAATATAATAGTATTGTTAATGATACTATTAGATGAACATGTAAAGACCCGATTATGCAATATACAATTTTTTTTTTTTTTTTTTAAACAACAAATACGACCAGAAAGAAACGCATTGAGATTTCAATTCATTCAACATACACATTACTGATGCTCATTTCAGGAACATATCAAATATTTACATACTTTTAATCTAAGATCAAGTAGTAACGAAATACACATGTACCGTACACTGGAAGGCGAGACTCCGCTTACTCTGCTGTCGCTGGTATTCCCTGGTTGTCGGTCACTTCTGCGAGTGTATGATGATGCACTTGATCCGAAACAAGACCCACCGGTTTACCTCCCAGCCTACTCCTTG